>SNQJ01S0042699.1:0-33765 GCA_010110895.2 Picea sitchensis
TAAGGAGTTCTATGAACTCAAGTTGGGACAACTCACCATAGATGAATATATCAATAAATTCCTTGAGTTGATAAGGTATGTGCCCTACATCAAAGATGAAAAGGTAAATATGCAACGATTTATTATTGGACTGCCTCAGTCCTTCCAGGACATAATTGAATTTGACGAACCAAAGACCTTATAAGACATTATCCAAAAGGCAAGGTATTTCTATGAGCAGTTCAAGATCAAGACAGAACCTCACGAGGACTAGAAAAAGAAAAGTACTTCAGGATTCAAGAAGAAGGGATTTAAACCCTCAATATTCAAGAGCTATGGGAAAGGTTCTAATATTATCTTTCCAACTAAAAGTGTATATCCAAAAAATTCGCCCTCTCATAGTGGAAATAAACCCTTTGGAGCAACCTTAGGTAAGACTGATAACACAAAGAGAGAACCCTTGAAATGTTGGGGTTGTGGAGAAGAACATCTGTTGAGAGACTTCCCATATAGGAAACAGAGCAATAAGAGTGTCTACAATTTCCAAGAGGTTGCCACAGTCAATGATGTGGCTAGGAGCATGCCACAAATTTATGCAACCTTGGATAATAAACAAGTCGTCCACCAAGCTTCAGTGGTGGATATGGAAGGTATGATTTCCAACCATCTAGTTTCCATTTTAATTGATCCTAGTTCTAATTTGAGTTATGTTTCCCCTCAAACTATTGAGAAATGTAAATTGCAATAAGTTAAACATGTTAAAACATGGTTGGTACAACTATCCACTGGAACCAAAAGAAAAGTAACAGAGGTCATGCCAATGTGCCAATTCATTATGAGTGGATTATCCACCCAAGCAACCTTAAACATACTCCTTTTAGGATCTTATGACTTGCTGATTGGAATGGACTGGTTGGCTACCCATAAAACCAAGTTGTGTTGTTACAATAAAATTTTGGAGTGTGAAAATGAAGAAGGGAGAAAGGTAACCCTACAAGGGATTCAAAAGCATGTCTCAACGAGACAAATATCAGCCCTTCAAGTGAAGAAGTATTGTAGAAAATGATTTCCTTTGCATGAAATACAAGTGTTGGAATCTATTGAGAACAAAAAACCAAGCCTATAAGACCATACCATATTAAGCGATTATAAACATGTGTTCCCAGAAGAGGTACTAGGTCTACCTCCAAGGAGAGATATTGCGTTTTCAATAGAACTTGCACCAGGAGTGGTTCTAGTGTCTAGAACACCCTATAAATGAGTACACCAAAGTTGGTTGAGCTCAAGCTACAAATAAAGGAAATAATGGACAAAGTATACATTTGGTGTAGTGTATCTCCATGGGGATCACCAACCTTGTTTGTGAAAAAGAAGGATGACAAAATTAGGTTGTGCATAGACTATTGGAAACTCAATAAGATGACCATAAAAAATAAGTATCCCTTGCCAAGGATCGATGACTTGTTTGACCAATTAAAGGGTGCTACAATTTTCTCCAAGATTGAATTGAAGTATGGGTACCATCAGGTCTGAATTAGGGATGAAGACATCCAAAAAATATCCTTTAGGACAAGATATGGTCACGATGAATTTGTGGTGGTGCCATTTGGGATAACCGATGCATCAACCACTTTTATGTTCTTAATGAATAATGTACTTAGTAAGTTCTTAGAAATATTTGTATTAGTTTTCATTGATGATATCCTAATCTATTCCAAGAATAGGGAAGAGCATGAAGGACATTTTAAGCTAGTACTTGAAGTACTAAGAGAACATCAACTCTATGTTAAGTTTAGTAATTGTGAATTTTTCCAAAAACAAGTTCATTACTTAGGCCATGTTATTTCTGAAGAAGGGGTGGTAGTTTATCCTGAAAAGATCAAAGACATTATGGATTGGCCTACCCCAAAGCATGTATCTGATATTAGATCCTTTATGGGCCTAGTAGGATACTATATGACGTTCATAAAAGGATTTTCCAAGATTGGTTTCCCAATCACCTCCCTTCATAAAAAGGGAGTTAAATTCATTTGGACATCAGAATGTGAAGATAGATTCCAAGAGTTGTAACACCTTCTAACCAATGCACATGTGTTGAATATTGCATATCCAAACAAGGACTTTGTTGTGTGTACATATGCCTACGAGGAAGGACTCGAAGGAATCCTTATGCAATAAGAACATGTAATTTGCTATGAATCCATAAAATTGAATGAGCATGAAATCAATTATGTGATCCATGTTCTAGAATTGGCTGCTATAGTACATGCTTTAAAATTTGGAGGCATTACCTCCTGGGTAGGAGATTTGTACTTAGACATACCATTGTGGGTTGAGGTACTTATTTGATCAACCAAAACTTAATGCTAGACAAGCTAGATGGATGACTCTCCTTAGTGAGTTTTATTTTGAAATCAAACATATGAAAGGAAAGGAAAATAGGGTGGTTGATTCCCTTAGCATAAGTATGAAAGTGATTCACTTGGTAGTTGTAAGCACCTGTGAAAAATATGTTGGGTGAGATTCAATAATGCACAAGAAACATATGCATTTTTTGAGACTCTAAATTGTACTTAGAACAAGAGCCCACAGGGCTGAAGTATGAAGGATATCAATTGTTGAATGATGGCCTACTAACTTACAAATGTAGGTTGTATATTCAAATTGTGACGACTTGAAGAGGTTCATGATGGATGAACTACATAAAACACCATATACAGGTCATCCTGGTTATTGGAAGATGATCACAGCCACTAGGAAATTGTTTTATTGGCTGGACTGAAAAAATACATAGTTGATTACTTGGATAAATGTATAGAACATCAGCATGTTAAGGAATAACACTGACATCAACAGGGTTGTTGCATCCCCTACCAATCCCAGAATGGAAATGGGAAACCATCTCCATGGATTTCATCATGGGGTTACCAAAATCGACCAAACAAAATGATGTCATTATGCTAGTTGTGGAAAAATTGAGCAAGGTTGCTCACCTCATTCCCATCAAGTCAACTTGCAAGGAAATAAATATTGTTGGTATTTTCATGAAAGAAATATTTAGGCTGCATGGCATGCCCAAGGAGATCATATTTAACATAGATATGAAATTTACTTCAAGATTTTGGAGATCTTTGTTTTCTAGTTTTGAAACTAAATTGGCATTTAGTATAGCCTATCACCCTCAAATTGATTGACAGACAGAAAGGGTAAACCAAGTGTTAGAGGACATTTTAAGGATGCATGTAATGCATTAGCCTAAGAATTGGGAATACTACCTACCACTGGTAGATTTTTACTACAACAATGGCTATCGAGAGTCATTGAAGATGGGCCCTTTTGAGGCCCTCTATGGTAGACAGTGCAAGTTTACAATCAGTTGGGATAACCTAGTATACAGAATTACAATTGGGCCATATATTCTGAAATAAATGGAACAACAAGTAATTCAGATAAAACAAAATCTGAAAGTGGCTTAGGATAGAAAAAAAGTTATGTAGACAGAAAGAGGACTCCTAGAGAATTCAAAATAGGGGATCATGTGTATCTTTGAGTTAGACCCAGGAAAATATCCTTGAGAATGGGAGGTTGTGCCAAGCTAGCAACTCGATATTGTGGAACCTTTGAAATTATGGATAGAGTGGGACCTATAGCCTATATATTAGTGCTTCCTCCCATAGTGAAGGCATGTAATGTTTTCCATATTTCATTATTGAAGAAATATGTACATGGTTCTAATCATATAATTGACCAGTCTATGATTCAGGTGGAACTAGAGGGAGAATTCCTGCTAGAACCTCAATGCATAATAGACAGAAAGGAAAACCCACTTAGGAACATAACCATTGCAAAGGTCAAGGTGTAGTGGAAACACTTTGGCCCAGATGAGACTACATGGTAAATGGAGGATGCCATGAAACATGCATATCGATTTTTGTTTACTTATGTACATACAAAGCACATCGATAGCTAGAACATCAAGGACGATGTTCATTTAAGGAGGAGAGGATTGTAATACCCCTGTTTCCCCCAGTTTGTAAATATAACTATAACTGGCCAAGAGACTATGGAAGACTAGATATGTGTGAAAGTTTGGATTTGATGAACCTTTTTGTTATAAAAGTTAAATGTATGTATTTTATGTTATTAATAGAAAATGGATAAGTGTTGCATAATTGTTGAAAGGGGGGTTTTACGAGATAGACCATGGTTCTATGAGAGAGATAGTGAGGGGAACTAGAAATGTTTGAGATGAACCCCCACCAAACACTATAGTACCTTACTGGATTTAATGGCTCAGACCCAGAATAGTCATTTGAACCAGAAAATGAATTACTAGTCATATTATTAGTTGGAACATTCCTCCTCAAGAGTTAATGAGGAGATGGGGTAGAGTACCCATCTGTAATACTTTCATACCTAAGCATGCTTTGGGGATTCAGACCCACACAACCTTCTTGATGAAGGAAAGAAAAGTGGTAATTTGTGGGAAGAGGAATATCTACACGAGGAGGTAGAGTCAAAATACCAATATCAAGAAGAGAACATAGCACTTGCAACTCTCTGGTTAGAAGAAGAACTTGGAAATAATCTCATTCTATGTGAAAGACATTGTTGGCAGGATTTTTATTTCAAGCTGATAAACAGGGCTGATGAGTGATTGTGCAAGTACTTGTGCATATCTCCTTTATTGGTACATAGGAAACCAGTGGCCAAGATCCTGTGGGAGGAGGAGAGTAACCTCCATCCTTGGTTGTCACTGAGCAAGAAGAAAGAGTCTCTCTTAGAGAATCATGGTCTAGCTCGGGGTTGTCAGTGGTAAATCTGTTAGGAGTAGTTGTGCCTATGGTTGGGTGGACATCGACACCCTTTTCAACAGTTGCTTCACGAATTCTGGTTTTCTAATAATTATTTTCATACTCTGTGTATTGAAATGGAAATGATGATTGAATATATTTATATGTTTATGACTGAGTTTTGTATTAAATGATTAAGGTAGAAATATGTATTGTCTCTCTGTGAACCTATGATTTTTAATGATCTTGTTCTTGCCTCAACTTAGCGGCTAGAGAGCTAGGGGACATAAGCCTACAAGAGTGTCAGGGAAGGATTTACCAGGATTCTTAAGTCCTACCAACCTCTAGAATATACCTTCATGAGAATATTAAGTTCAAACCCTATGGAAGGAGGGAAACTCCTTTATTCATTTAACTCATGCAACCAAGGGCTCATGCACGTGTCCTTAAACAATTCACGGCTAAGAGATTAGCATGTAGCCCACAATATTTTTCGAAGGACCCATGTGATGAAGACCTGGGAACCCTGAGCTAGGCCCGAAAGGAGCTAAGCCTTTCTAGCTTCAGAACTCCAAGAGTTGGGAGCTCTGAAGTATTATGACCCTACTTTTATAAAATGGATGAAGGAAACTGGTTGTTACGGTTACCCATGAAGTCGAGCGATGCCTGGCGGATTCCATAACTGGGACAGGTAGACCTGCCCCACTGTTAAACCTTGATCCATTCATCAATCCTGAGGTAATGCGAGACACAAATCGGAGGGTATTTGGGATTCCCCTTGGTCGTTGGATCTATATTGAGGTAACCTCGACGAAGTCCTACTTCAGGAGAACGAAGATGTTATAGCATAAAACTCCCTGAACGTCAAAGTTATGAAGTGATGAGAGGCATGAATCTGGGGATTTCATTGAGATCCCCTCTTACCCATCCGATCAACTAGTGGAGGGGCCCACACAAGTTACTTTAGTGAAGTCCTACTTCAGAAGAGAGGAGCATCCATAATGTCAAAGAACCCAAAGAATAGAGCTTCAAAGTGATGAGAACCATAGATCTAGGGACCCTTCGGGATATCCCCTGACCATTAGATCTAGACCATTGTCAACCCAACATTGACCACGCCAAGATTAAGAAGTAAGTCACACCACAGATCCCCTGAACGTCGAAGTTATGAAGTAACAGAGGTCATAGATCAAGGGGTTAGGTGGATACAACTTGACCATGAGATCGAAGGGCATGGAATTCTACCAGTCTGGGGTGATGTGGCACGCTAATGTCACCAAGGTGACATGGACCCATGTTTGACATGCCACATGTCACATGGATTCATGCGTTTCAAAAACCCTATGTGCCCAATCAAATGTGACACATTTCACCCACTGTAGGGGCCATGTGTCCTCTCTCTCTTACCAGATGTCACCCTTGGAACTTACCTATTTGGTCCACTTCGAGAAAGGAGTATTCGAGACCCACCTGTACTTGCCTCCACATCTAGTACTCCATCAGGTGTGAGGGTGGACCATTCAGGAGTCCGGGACTTCGGGACTCCATAGGTTTGGGGTGAAACATTGAGGATAATATGAAAGGCCCAAAGGCTAGAGCCACGTGGAGAGATTCTAGGCTCCTTCGGGAGTTCAGGAAATTGGGACTCCGAAGGATAGGAATACAGAAAGGAAAATGAGATGTTCAACACCGAAGCGTCGAATGCCAAACTTCCCTCTAGCTCATGTGTTAAATGAATATTGTGGCCCACCATTGGATTGGATGGAGGATGAACCTTCCCTGTGGATGTGAGAAATTAGGGATGGTATGAATGAGGTGGAGCCACATGGGTGCCATGTGGCCCATGTCTGATAATTCCCGAAGAACTTCGGGAAGCCATAACGTGCAATCTAGATCTTGGTTTTGAGTCTGGTAGTAGTTGTTAGAGAGATAGGATTAATTAGAAGAGAATGGAGAGCTCAGAGAGATGATTCGAGACGACTAAGGTAAGTGAATTTTTTATGCCCCATCCCGAGAAAGAGTACTTAGGGGTCAGGTGTGTTACAGAAGATGAGGCTATCACTAAGGCCCAATAGTTTGACTTAATTTACTCTCAATCAAGGTACCTTTATACAGTATTACCCGATGCTCCCCTCCCCTTTACCCTTTAGGAAAGACAAACCCAGAACATCACACTTTGTCAATGGGATGATAGGGTCCATGGCCCATACTTGCCTGCATGCTCAAACGGTGCCCATGTTTGGGACCACTCAATATCAACCAAAATATGGTGGAAACCCATATTATCATCCTCCACTACTTCCACCATTGTTCCTTGCCCCCCCCTCCCCCCGACGATATTATCATAATCGAATATCACATCATGTTTCTCACATTGATTCCATGCACTATGTGTCCAATGCCACTAGTCATACAATATCCACTCTTCTTAAAATGAGTCCATGACTCTAGAACTACCTCTTCACCACTTAGGCTTAGAGGCTGGGAAACTTCATTCATCCTTAGGAGAATCCATGCATGTTTCTTCCCACAATGAAAAAATAAAACATGAACTCTCAACTACATTATTCCCAAACCCTCCATCTAGGTTCCCCTATTGACAACTAGAAGGGTCCTAACAATTCAATTGGTTCACCCTCTAATATTATATTCCTTGATAAAGCCATTACTCCCTCTCAAATAAGATCATATATTAACATTGATAGGTATATCAGGGACTCTAGTTCCATGATGACAAATCACGCCCATATAGGATATTTTTCCACACATTTTAAAGTCCCAAACCCCCGAATAGATATTACACAAAACAATTGATCCGATACAATGGTTCAGATCCCCTTTTGTGGATTTTCAACTTTAAACTGAATGTTATTAAACCTTTGGTCCATCATTTTGGGTATTTGAAAACAACCCTTCCCCCAATACTCATATGATAATACATGGGGTAGTACCACTTCCCACCTTGGTCCCATAATACCTGGCTCTCGATACAACACCAACTCACAATATACCCTTCATGGGAACCATTATAGTACCACCTTATGTCCAGTGCCCACAAACATCATGTGATTACAAGCCACATGGCCTACTCAAAATGATCCACCAAGATATTTTCATTACTTCTTATGGTGAGGCCCCATTAGCCTTGGTCATTTTTAGTTCCACCCATAGGGAAATGTGGCCTCCTTTAGGGAGTGCCTTGTTTGGGAAACCATGGCTCCTCGACCTTCCTTAGGGAGTTCATTTTTTGGGAACACATTTTTCCTTGGCCTCCCTTAGGGAGGGCCTTTTTTAGGAACCCATGGTTCCCTAGCCTCCTTCAGAGAGTTCCTTTTCCAATAACTCCTTGTTCCATGGCCTCCTTCAAGGAGTTCCTTTTTCAGGAACCCATCATTCCTTGGCCTCCTTTAGGGAGGGCCTTGTTCAGGAACCCATGGTTCCCGAATATCCTTTAGGGGGTGCCTTTTCTAGGAACTCCTTGTTCTTTGGCCTCATTTAAGGAGTTCCTTTTGTAGGAACCCATCATTACTTGTCCTCTCTTAGGGAGTTCCTTGTTCAGGAACTAATTTTTCCCTGGCCTCCTTCAGGGAGTTCCTGAAATTCCTTTTCAGGAACTCATTGTTCTATGAACTCCCTTAGGTAGTGCCTTGTTCAGGAACCCATGGTTCCTTGGATTCCTTCCAGGAGTTCCTTTTTTAGGAACCCAATGTTCATTGGCCTCCCTTAGGGAGTTCCTTTCTCGGGAATCCATGGTTCACTGGCCTCCTTCAGGGAGTTTCTTTTCAAGAACCCATTGTTCCTTGGCCTCCCTTAGTGAGGGCCTTGTTTAGGAATCCCTGGTTCCCTGGTCTCCCTTAGGGATTTCCTTTTTCCTGGAACCCATCATTCCCTACCCTCCTTCGGGGATTACCTCTTCTAGGATCTCAATTTTCCTTGGCCTCCTTCCAAGGTCACCCAAAATTTTCATGAAGGGATGATTTTTTACACCGATGTCAAAATATCAAGTACGCTTACTCACTATCATTTGTATCAAATAAATGTCATATGTTATTTATAATCATATATTTTTCACTTTGGTTATTGGATATTTGTGTGTGCAAGTAATTGGTACAACAGTATACAACCCATTAAGTCTTGGCCACTTACGTAGACCACCTACCTCAATAGGTTCCGCTGACCTCCCAGTCTAAGGATCATTCCAATTCCTAGAGTCAAATTATCTCTTCGATTCCCTACTGGAATTACATGAAAAAAATCCACAGGTCCTATTATGAAACTCCACCAGCACGAACAAACACTGGGTGCGAGTTCCCTCCACATGACCACTACCCATGACCACAAGCCTAACCAAAAGGTACTTCACGATTTCGCATGTTGGGACTTTTCACGTGAGTCACCCCAACTCTTTGGACCTACAAAATCCTGACAGGGACCTAACGGATGCTAGCTCCTCCCTTATCATGTTTCCATATGACCCCTCGCTATGAGTTGGGGCCCAATCTTTCAAGCGGGTCGAGGTTTTTCATATCGAGAACTCCTGATGTGATTCACCTCTATTCTCTCGATGTTCGAACTCCTAATGCTTCAGATCTAACGACCCAAATCCCTCCTCGATCCAATGGTCCAGATCATGTCGGGATTTCACGATTCACGAACCCCAAGAACAGTTGCTTTACACTCTTTCGACTCCTGAAATGATGATATTTCGGAACACCAAATCAATGGTTCAAGCTCCTCTATATCTGATGGACACTATCAAATCACGAACTTAGGCCTCACAAGTTCTCACAATTTTCCCCTTTGACCTCCCTGAGTGATGCAGGAGCATCGCCAACATCAAGCGAGCGTGGGGGCAAGCGCCACACATTTTGAGCATATGTTAAATTGTTTAAAAAAACTTTTGAAGAGTGGATACGCCAAACTTAAATGTGATAGATAAGGAGAGGTGTACTTATGTATTGTAAAGGACCTTGAGCGATCTGCTCTCGTCCATAGTAGGTAGAAGGCATTTATGCAGGTAGATAGAATTTAAATTCTAGATTAGACAGTTGTAGAGTGCAAGAGGGAAACGGGATATAGACACCCTCATTGTGCATTGTAACATTATCAGAGTTAGAAGCATTGGAGCATAGAAGAGAAGCAGAGGGTTGAGTAAGAACACCCATGTACTGATATTTGGATTAATAGAAAGAGATTGATTCAAATTCATGGTTTTGTGTTTATTCTCTATGTATTGATGCTGAATGATATGCCCATGAATGTTTGCTTCATGTTATACATTTGATTTTATATGATGTGTATGTGATTTAATGGTCTGAGTTTGAAGTCTGGAAGGAGGAAGGAATGAGTTTCAATTGTTTCTCTGTCTGAGCAAGATTCCTGCAAGGAGTGCAGTTGATTTGTCCACAAGGAGTGCGTCGAAAAGGAGTTCAAAGGGTTGTCTCTGAAAGCTCAGGAGAGGTAGTGGTTGTTCTCATTCCCTTAGAGTGCGGTTAGGCACAAGTGCGGTTAGGCACAAGTGTCATGCAAGGAGTGCGCAGGCCAAGGAGAGTCTTAGGGTTGCGTA
Source organism: Picea sitchensis (assembly GCA_010110895.2). NCBI lineage: Eukaryota > Viridiplantae > Streptophyta > Pinopsida > Pinales > Pinaceae > Picea > Picea sitchensis. The sequence goes on from SNQJ01S0042699.1 coordinate 10,339, forward strand.
CCTGAGCCAAGTATCGAAGGACTACTGCTACAGGTGTGCACAGAGTCAAAGTAGTTAACATTTGAAGGTGTCTGAAGGTTGCGTAAGGAATGTGCGCTAGAGTCTTCTCTAAGGCTCGAAGTTGTGAGAAGCTTAGGAGGAGTAAATCCTTTGAAAACATTGAGGCGCATCGGAAGTTTGTAGTGTAAGTGGATAAGTTTAGGGAAGAGTCCTTGGTTTCCTTCATAGAAATTGTCAAAGGGAAGAGATCAACGGTCATAAATCTATGGGGAGGATTAGAGAAATCCCGCCAGCCGTCAGATCTGCTAGAGAAGCGAGGAGGTTATGCCTGTGTCCGGAGTTCAAGCTCAGAAGATTGTGGACGATAGGATCTTCACAGAAATACCCGTCAGCCATTGGATTGAATAGGATTTGTGCGGAGTTTAAGCTTCGTGAATGGGAGGAGGAAAGTTCCGATGAGAGGCGTGGCCATCGGAATTTTGGCATTCGTGAAATCGGGAATCATGAGGACAAGTGATTGGGAATTTTCAGAGTGAAAATCCCAGAATCAATCTGAGCCGTCCATATTGAAGAGACAGGTGGAAATCATCGAGAGACCATCGACATTTCGGTGATTAGGGTTTTAAGTTGACAAAGAACTTGTGTCATCAGGGCATCGAAAGTCTCTAAATCTCGAGGTTGAATCAAGACCGCCCATCTTGAGGGGACACATGGCGGAGATCTAAGATCTCAGGAAAATTCCCGAAAGGGAAGACTCCATTGGAGTTTCAAGATTCAGAAAATCGGGAGTCCTGTGAGCAAGAGATCGGGAAAATCCATGTTGGAAACCCCGTAACGATCGGAGCCATCCATCAGTTGGGACAGGTGGACGAGATCGGAAGCCCATCGACATTTCAATCATCAGGATTCATACAAGCAAGTGGTTTTTCTTGGTAGTTGGTGAAACCCCGAGGGTAAATCTGAACTATCCATCCACTTGGGACGCGTGTCAGAAATATGAGAAATTTAGGGATCTACATTTCATGAAACTTGGAGGACTTGTAATTCGAAATCGCGAAGTCCGATTCTCCGAAAAGAGGAGAGATCTATGTGGGACCCATCTGACGTCATCTTGTCATAACGAGGCATCGGGAATTTCGACGGAGAAAACCCCGAAGCGGCGAGGACCATCCATTCTAGAATATGCGTGGTGAGAATCGTGATCGTCAAGAAATTTGCCGAAAGAAAAGTCATCCATCGGAAAATCGTGAATCGGGAAATCGGGGATTCCGTGGACAAGAGGTTTAGTGCATTTCGACATTCGAAACCCTGAACCCCGATAAAAGGTATGACTGCAGTCATATAAAGGTCGGTCACATGACTAGTGCATAGTCAAGAGGGGCTAAAGCACAAAGGGAGTATATTGGGAAAACGAAGATCAGGAAATCGGGAACCAAAGGGTCGTGATATCGGGATTTTGAAAACCCCAAAACCTGATTGTGACTTTCTGTGGTGAACGGAGAAGGGACCGGACCACAAGGTTGTAAGGTGTTGAAAAAGACCTGTGGGTCACATTTGAATAATGATTCCAGGGAGGAATCGAAGGAGCCTCTCCGGCTCGGGGTGAACTTTGAACAATCCTTAAAGACCGGGAGGTCAACGCAGAGGCCTTTTGCCGAGGCAAGGGGTGAGGCTGTGTCAATTTGGTATCAGAGCATAGAAAAGCTTCTTTTCTTTCTGTAGCAGGGAGAAGGAAGATTCACCATGCTACCGAGAAGAAGAGATAGACAATCACCCGATCCAGAGGAGGAAAGGGAGACATCCAGAGGAAGGGGTAGGCAGGTGCAGAATCCATAAGTAGAAAGAGATCTACATAACATACGCGCCAGACTTGTAGACATGGAGATAAGACAAAAATGCACAGATGATATAGGAGATATCAGTGAGTCTAAAAATGAAGATGATGCTAGACATGGAGAAGAAGAAGTCACAGTAGAAGATGCAGCAAATGAGCACTTGCTTAAAGATGTTGCAAGAATGGGTGCAAAGGCGAAGATGGACATTCAAGTTTACGAGGGAAATCTGGATGTAGAAGAGCTTCTAGACTGGATTAGAGCTCTATACACCTACTTTGACTATGAATATGTCGAGGAGGACAGGAAGGTCAAGCATGCCATCACGAGATTAAAAGGACATGCAGAATTGTGGTGGGATGAACTACAAGCAGACAGGCGTTGCCAAGGCAAGCAGAAAATTAAGAGCTGGGACAGGATGATCGCAAAGATGAAGGAAAAATTCATCCCCAGGGATTACCAGATTACTCTGTTCAGGAGAATGCAAAACCTGAGACAGAAGCTGATGTCTGTGAAGGAATATACTGAGGAATTTTACAGGCTGAATATCAGGGCAGGTCATTGTGAATGCAATGATGAAAAAGTAGCTAGGTATATGAATGGCCTGAGATATGAGATTCAGGATGAGATGAGTATGTTGACCATCCAAATGGTGGAAGATGCTTATCAGATGGCTCTAAAAGCAGAAGAGAAGCTGAGCCGAAAGCAAGGTCAGAGAGGTCGAGGCAGAAGTCAAGATAGGGGCAAATCAGTTGTCCAAGATAAAAATCATAAGCCCAAGGAAGACTGGAAGAAACCTCAGACTTGACCTGAGAGAGGTGGAATTTCATAGCATGGGCAATATGCTGAACAAAGAGGGCAACATACTGAGCAGAGAGGAGGGTATGTTGATAATAATACTTTTCCTTGTACTAGAGGTAGAGGAAGAGGAAGAGGTGGAGTAATAAAATGCTTCACATGTGGAAAGAATGGGTACAAGTCTTATGAGTGTCCTGATAAAACAAAAGAGGGTGGAGAAACTCACATCGCCGAAGAGCAAAGGCGAGATGTGGAGGCAGAATATGTTGAAGGCAGACAATCGCTGATGATGCAAAAATTCCTTTTGACACCAGAAAAGGAAATCGAGAGTTCAGTCCAGAGAAATAGAATTTTTCGGACTTCTTGCAAAACCAAAGATAGGGTATGCAAGGTCATTGTGGACAGTGGTAGCGCAGATAATCTCGTTTCGATGGAGATGGTAGAAAAGCTGGAGCTGGAGACGATTGAACATCCGAGTCCATACAAAGTTTCATGGCTACAAAAGGGACATCAGGTAAATGTCACTAAACAATGTTTAGTTGAGTTTAAAATAGGAGGATATAATGATAAGATACTCTGTGATGTTATTCCTATGGATGTTTGTCAATTATTGCTAGGTAGAACATGAAAATATGACAGAAATGTGATTCATGATGGGAAGATGAACACATACACCTTAGAAAAGAATGGGAGAACTCATATGTTGCTTCCAATCAAAGATAAGGAAGTGAAACCGGAAGTAAGAAACACTGTACTTCTCATGAGTGGGAAGGAAATTCTTACAGAGGTTAAGAAGAAGGAGGAACCACAATTCCTTGTGGTCAGGAAACCGAAGATTTTGTTGACTAGCACAAGAGTGGATGATTTGCCAGAAGAATTTCAGGAACTGCTGGAAGAGTTCACTGATATAGTAGTGGACGAATTACCTCGTTTGTTACCACCAATCAAAAGTGTGAGCCATCATATTGATCTCATACCAGGAGCTAGTTTGCCAAATAAAGCTGCGTACAGATTGACGCTGCAAGAGAATGAAGAGGTAAAAAGACAAGTCCAGGAGTTGTTGGACAAAGGCTTGGTCAGGGAAAGCTTGAGTCCGTGTGTTGTTCCAACAGTACTCAGTCCGAAGAAAGACGGAGGCTGGAGGATGTGCACTAATTCAAGAGCCATTAACAAGATAACCATCAAGTACAGATTCCCATTACCGAGGATGGATGATCTGATGGATTGCTTGAGTGGAGAAAAGTATTTTTCAAAGGTTGATTTGAAAATTGGTTATCATCAGATTTGCATGAGGGAAGGTGATGAGTGGAAGACATCATTCAAAACAAACGAAGGGTTGTATGAATGGCTTGTTATGATGTTTGGCTTAACAAATGCGCCAAGCACCTTTATGAGGTTGATGAATGAAGTCCTGAAAGAGTTCATCGGGAAATTTGTCATTGTGTATTTAGATGACATACTGATCTTCAGTAAAACAAGGGACGAGCATCCGAAACACTTGACTATTGTGATGAAAAGATTACAGCAAGAGAAGATGCTCATAAACATGAAGAAATCCTCGTTCATGAAGACATAACTAATTTACTTTGGATTTGTTATTTCTGTAGACAAATTGAGGATGGATCCAGATAAGGTGGAAGTGATCAAGAATTGGCCATCACCGAATAACATATTTGAGGTGAGAAGTTTTCACGGATTGACTAGTTTCTACCGGAAGTTCATCAAGAATTTCAGTGGAATTAGTGCAGGGATGATGGATACAGTGAATAAAAGGAACAAATATTTTCACTGGACTGAAGAGGCTGAGAAAAGTTTTAATCTGCTGAAAAGGAAGATCACGGAACAACCGGTTTTGGTGTTGTCAGATTTCCAGAAGACATTTCAGGTAAAGTGCGATGCAAGTGGATTTGCGATAGGGGCAGTCTTGAGTCAAGAAGACATGCCAATAGAATACTTCAACGAGAAGCTGAATGAAGCGAAAGTGAAATACTCCACTTATGATAAGGATTTTTATGCTATTATACAGGCGTTAAAGAAATGGAGGCATTATTTGATTCCCAAAGAGTTTGTTTTATACAGTGAAAATCATGCACTACAGTTTGTGACTCAACAGGAAAAGTTGAATCAGAGACATGTAAAATGGGTGGAATACATGCAAAATTTCACTTTTGTAATTAAACATATTTCTGGTACTGCTAACAAAGTTGTTGATGCTTTGAGCAGGAAGTGTTTACTGTTGTAGGAGTTCAAAGTCAAAACTCTGGGTTTTGATGATCTCAGGGACATGTACGTAGATGATCAGGATTTTAAAGAAGCATATGAAGCAGCTAAGAATCTAGTTCTCAGAGACAAAAGCCAATGGATAGAATACATGATCCAGGAAGGATTGATGTTCAAAGGCAATCAACTGTGTATTCTGAAGTGCTCCATGAGGGAGAACTTGTTAAAGGAGAAACACAGTGGAGGATTGGCCGGACATTTCGGTCATGACAAAACATTCGCGAAGTTGAATGAGTCATATTTTTGGTCGGGGATGCGAGTAGATGTCAAGAGATTTGTGGACTGATGCAGAATTTGCCAGCATTCGAAGGGAAGAAAGAAGAATGTAGGGTTTTATCAACCATTGCCCATACCAAAAAGGCCGTGGGATGAAATTAGCATGGATTTCATATTGGGGTTGCCAAGAACACAAAGAGGTGTTGATTCAATCTTTGTGGTGGTGGATAGATTTTCCAAAATGGCACACTTCATTCCATGTCAGAAAACCAGTGACGCAACTCACATTGCGAACCTATTTTTCAAATAAGTCATTCGACTTCATGGCTTACCAAGGAGTATAGTTTCAGATCGAGACTAAAAATTCATAGGGAATTTTTGGAGGACCTTATGGAAGAAGCTGGGAACTAACTTTTATTTTAGTTTAGCTTATCATCCTCAGACGGACGGACAGACAGAAGTGGTGAAAAAAAGTCTGGGAGACTTGCTGAGAAGCCTGGTGACAGAACACCACAGCCAGTGGGATAATATATTACCACAGGCAGAGTTTGCGTATAACGACTCAGTCAACAGGAGCATAGGGAAAAGTCCATTTCAGGTTGTCTATGGTGTGCAGCCGAGAGGAAATTCTGAATTGAGGGATTCAAAATAGACTGCGACTAGGAGCGCTAGTGCAGAAGAGTTCGCAGAGACGATGAAGGAACTTCACAGGAAGGTGAAGGAGAGATTGCAGAGTTCAAGCCATAAGTATAAGCGTAGAGAAGATCAACACAGAAGACAACTTCAGTTTGAAGTTGGTGATTTGATTCTGGCACATTTGAGGAAGGAAAGGTTCCCGATAGGAACATATAATAAATTGAAGATGAAGAAAATCAGGCCATGTAGGGTATTGAAGAAATTTGGGGCAAATGCTTATGAGATTGAATTACCCGATGGGATCAGAATTTCTCCGATATTCAATGTCTCATATTTGTACCCATACAAAGCTAAGGAAGCAGGAACAAGTGATGGACAGTCAGAGGTTCAGTGGCAAAGGAAGATGCCAGTTGCAAAGATGCCATAGATGGAAAGCATACTAGACAAAAGAATTGGCAAGAAGACCAGAACGAAAGTATACTTCGAATATTTGGTCAAGTGGAAAGGAATCCAGTTGAAGATGCCAGCTGGGAGAATGAAGTAGAGATTTAGAAGCATGGACAGATCGTGTAAAAGCTCATGGACAGGAGCCCATGAAAATTTTCAAGTGAGGGAGTATGATGTAGGAGCATCGTCAACATCAAGAGAGTGTGGGGGCAAGTGCCACACATTTTGAGCATATGTTAAATTGTTTAAAAAAACTTTTGAAGAGTGGATGCGCCAAACTTAAATGTGATAGTTAAGGAGAGGCGTACTTATGTATTGTAAAGGACCTTGAGCGATCCGCTCTCGTCTATAGTAGGTAGAAGGCATTTATGCAGGTAGATAGAATTTAAATTCTAGATTAGACAGTTGTAGAGCACAAGAGGAAAATGGGATATAGACACCCTCATTTTTCATTGTAACATTATCAAAGTTAGAAGCATTGGAGCATAGAAGAGAAGTAGAGGGATGAGTAAGAACACCCATGTACTTATATTTGGATTAATAGAAAGAGATTGATTCAAATTCATGGTTTTGTGTTTATTCTCTATGTATTGATGTTGAATGATATGCCCATGAATGTTTGCTTCCTTCTATACATTTGATTTTATATGTTGTGTATGTGATTTCATGGTCTGAGTTTGAAGTCTGGAAGGAGGAAGGAATGAGTTTCAATTGTTTCTCTGTCTGAGCAAGATTCCTGCAAGGAGTGCAGTTGATTTGTCCGCAAGGAGTGCGTCGACAAGGAGTTCAGAGGGTTGTCTCTGAAAGCTCAGGAGAGGTAGCGGTTGTTCTCATTCCCTCAGAGTGCGGTTAGGCACAGGTGTCGTGCAAGGAGTGCGTAGGCCAAGGAGAGTCTCAGGGTTGCGGACCTAAGCCAAGTATCGAAGGACTACTGCTACAGGTGTGCACAGAGTCAAAGTAGTTGACATTTGAAGGTGTCTGAAGGTTGCGTAAGGAGTGCACGCCAGAGTCTTCTCTAAGGCTCGAAGTTGTGAGAAGCTTAGGAGGAGTAAAGCCTTTGAAAACATTGAGGGGCATCATAAGTTTGTAGTGTAAGAGGATAAGTCCAGGGAAGAGTCCTTGGTTTCCTTCGTAGAAATTGTCAAAGGGAAGAGATCAACGGTCATAAATCTGTGGGGAGGATTAGCGAAATCCCGCCAGCCGTTAGATCTTCCAGAGAAGTGAGGAGGTTATGGCTGTGTCCGGAGTTCAAGCTCAGGAGATTGTGGACCATAGGATCTTCACAGAAATACTCGTTAGCCATTGGATTGAACAGGAGTTGCGCGGAGTTTAAGCTTCGTGAACGGGAGGAGGAAAGTTCCGACGAGAGGCGTGGCCATCGGAATTTCGGCATTCGTGAAATCGGGAATCACAAGGACAAGTGATCGGGAATTTTCAGAGTGAAAATCCCGGAATTAATCTGAGTTGTCCATCTTGAAGAGACAGGTGGCAATCATTGAGATCCCGTCGGCATTTCGGCGACCGGGGTTTTAAGTTGACAAAGAACTTGTGTCATCAGGGCATCAAAAGTCTTGAAATCCTGAGGTTGAATCAAGACCACCCATCTTGAGGGGACACGTGGTAGAGATCTAAGATCTCGGGAAAAGTCCTGAAAGGGAAGACTCCATCATAGTTTCAGGATTCGGAAAATCGGTAGTCCTGTGAGCAAGAGATCGGGAAAATCCATGTTGGAAACCCCATAACGATCAGAGTCGTCCATCAGTTGGGACACGTGGACGAGATCAGAAGCCCATCGGCATTTCGATCATTGGGATTCATACAAGCAAGTGGTTTGGCTTGGTATTTGGAGAAACCCCGAGGGTAAATCTGAACCGTCCATCCACTTGGGACACGTGTCAGAAATCCGAGAAAGTCGGGGATCGACATTTCGTGAATCCTAGAGGACTTGCAATTTGAAATCGTGAAGTATGATTCTCCGAAAAGAGGATACCTCCGTGTGGGATCCAACTGACGTCATCTTGTCATAACGAGGCATCGAGAATTTCCATGGAGAAAAACTCGAAGCGACAAGGACCGTCCATTCTAGAATACGCGTGGCAACAACTGCGATCGTCGGGAAATTTCTCGAAAGAAAAGTCATCCATCGGAAAATCGTGAATCGGGAAATCGGGGATTATGTGGACAAGAGGTTTAGTGCATTTCGACATTCGAAACCCCGAACCCTGATAAAAGGTATGACTACGGTCATATAAAGGTCGGTCACATGACTAGTGCATAGTCAGGAGGGGCTAAAGCACAAATGGAGTATATCGGGAAAACGGAGATCGAGAAATTGGGAACCAAAGTGTCGTGACATCGGGATTTTGAAAACCCCGAAACCCGATTGTGACTTTCTGTGGTGAACGGAGAAGGGACCGGACCACAAGGTTGTAAGGTGCCGAAAAATACCTGTGGGTCACATTTGAATAACGATTCCAGGGAGGAATCGATGGAGCCGCTCCGGCTCGGGGTGAACTTTGAATGATCCTTAAAGACCGGGAAGTCAGCGCAAAGGCCTTTTTCCGAGGCAAGGGGTGAGGCTGCGTCACTGAGTCGCGAGTCAGTGAAATGTTGATCTCTCACCACGTGTCCCTTCTCGATGGATGGCTAGGATTGATGTGACTTCTAGATCCTTGGGTATTTGCTCCTCTTTTCCTTGCTAATCTTTCGATACCCAATCCTCCAACATACGTGGATCTCTGCCTCACGTCCTCTGAAGATGGACCGTCCCGATGGTTTTGGGACTTCGCGTTTTGAAATGTCCACTCTCTTGTGCAACTCCAAAGGGTTTAAACCTTGTCCACATTCCCTAGATCCAATAGCTGTTTGTCCACACACTCAGATCCAATGATCTAGATCTGATCTCATCCACGCTCCCTTCTCATTGTCTGGACATGGGTTCCAACGGTCCATATTTTCTTCCCACAACCGATCTAACAACTATGGTCACTCCTTCTCCTGAGCTTGTAACTTTTCCCTGACTTCGAACAATTCAAAAGTTTCAAAGGATGTGGCCTTGGATTCTTCTTTTGTGATACTTATATCTTGAGTCTCACTTGCATTCTAAATATGTTGTCTCTCCTGAACTTTTGGACTTGGAATAATTCCACTCCTGCACAGTCCTTATGCTATCGCTTCTGAGCTTTCAACTCTCTCAATATTTAAGGGACTCGGCCCTTCTGTGTCTTCCCAAAAGGATTTTGGTGCCCTCCTGGAACATTCTACACTCAACCTCCTGAGCTTTCGAACTTGAAACAAGTTCTCTCCTCTGCACACTCCTTGTGCTTGACCAACCTTCAACTGGTTGTCTTCAACACTTCATTTGAGTGTTGTCCTGGTGCACTCCTTGCATAGGTCTCCCTCCAGAGTGTTCAACAACTCTGTCCCCTTGAGCTTCAACTGCTTGTACCTAAAATTTCACTGTCCCTCATGTCCCTCGAAGAGATGCAAGTGCCCTCTTGGAAACTTTCGCTCAAGCACTCCTTGTTGAGCTTGCAGAGTATTCAAAAACTCTGTGAGTGTCTTCTCCTAGACACTTATTTTATATTTGAACTCGAAATAGAGTTCTTATTGTGCACTCTTTGCACTCGCTCGATTCCCTCCTAGAACATCTTCATAGAGCCCTCAGTGATACTGTCTCTTAGTGCCTTCCTTTGCATAGTCTTAACCTCCAGAGTATTCAGTAACTCTGAGGCTTCTTCCTAAGTATATGACTTCTCTGGTGCGCTCTCCTGGAACGTTCTTTCCTAAATTCCACAGAACTCAGATGTGCACTCTTTGCACTCGCTCACAGAGTCTTCAACACTCTATCATGCAGCCCCTTGCATTAAGCCACAAAGAACCCTGACTGGAATTAAATAACTCTTAGACAGAGAATTATGTCTATCCCTGTAGATGGAACCTATCACATACATCTATAGCATAAAATAACACATAGATGACATTCATTCATAACCACATAAACACACAAAGAATATCATGCAGGAAAACTACTCTTTGTATTAATATGAATGTTCGATTACAATATGTGTGAGCTCGGATTGCAACAGAGTCTAGGCTATCTCCTTATTTTTTTGTATTCTAATCTCATATTCCTTATTATGAATCTAGATACAAAGATATTTTTACAAAAGAGGGGCTCCTCGAGCTCTTCCCTCCAAGCTACCTACTCTCATTAATTTACATTGGATTAAAATCAATGGTTGTCTAGTCTAAATCGGATCTAGATATTATCAACCTATCAACCATTAAAGGCGACTTAATCTCCTACCTACACAAAGGCATCGACGTGGCTATTCCATCCTTACAACATTTGATTACAATTTAAAAATTGAAATGAGAGGGATGGAGCCTCTCCCTTCCTTGAATGCATGCTGAATATGTTGTCTAGTCGACGCGTTGCAGGGTTGGAGTGATTCTCCTACATCATACTCCACTGTTGTGAAAAATTCATGAGCTCCTTCTCATGAGCTTGCCATCTCTGTTGAAACCCACCTGGATCCCAAACTCTCTTTTGGAGTTGTCCATCTTCTCCACTCCTTTGTTGTTGTTGTTTCTTCTTCCCTGCTGCTATGGCATGCTCCCTTCTGTTTAACATCTTCCTGCTGATAGATTCTTGTGCTGACCTCAACATCAACCTTCTTATTTCTTCTATCACCCTATCCAATTGTTTCAATGGATGGCTCTCTTTATGCAGTCTTCTCTTCTACACTTCCTCCTTGTTGATGGGAAGATCAAATTGATCCCCTTTGATATTTTCTCCATCTCTTGTGGCCTTATATTTCCACCTTGCTATAGACTTCAATTCTGCAGTCTCATCACTGAGCTGATGCTCATTTTCCTCCTCTAATAGCTTGACTATCAACTCTCCTGCTGGCATACCTCCAGCTACTCCTTAGGCTGGTATGCTCCATCTGTCTCCAACCTGATTTGTTGTATGTGATGACTTTTCACTATCACACTTCTCTCTAGGGATTCCAACTCTTCACACAGATCAACAAAGTCCATGTTTTATACTTCCTCCTCTTCTGCAGGCTTCAGTGCTGCAGTGATCTCCTGTTTAGCTTCCTGGATGAAAATTTCAATCCATTCTACTGAATTCTCTTCTCCTTCTATTGGGGCAAACTTTAGTCTCTTCTCCTTCTCTTCTTCCTATATTATAGTCATTGTTGGTTGTCCTCCTTCTGCAAAAAATTATATGGCTTCAACTGGGCTTCTTGGTAGGAATATCTTAATTACCCCAATGATTAGAATACTTCTCTGATCCTCCCCTGTTAGCATCCCTTGCTGATATGAACTCACCTCTAAGTTCATGAGGCTATCAGACAGTCTCATATCCTCTCCCTTGCACACCTGGTAATCTGGGATTTCTTCCCTACCCTCCTGGAAGTCTATTCGATCCTTCAATGATCCCATCTCATTTCCCACCTGACAATCTGAACTTTCTTCACTTCTCACTTGGCAGTTTATGAGATCTCTGCTTGATCTCTTCTCCTCACCATCACTGAGACTCTTCCCATTTTCTCGCTCGCAGTTGTGAACCATCTCCTCTTCACCTATGAGGCTTTCAACATACCTCAGACACACTCTCAACAACCTTTGTTGTCCTCTAGACAAAAATTTATGAACAAGCCACTTCACCTTCTTCTTCATGGGCCACTCATACACCAATGCACTTTAGAATCCTGTTGCATTTTAAATGAAAGCTTCTCCATTTGTGCTCTTATCTTGCTGAGATATTGGTCTATCTTAGCCTTGATTTTCTACTGGAGGTCTTTTCCTTGACCACTCCTTTGGCCTTCAGTAGCCATCCTCCTCTTTCTCCACCTGAAATCTACAGATGGAAATTCTCGCTCTGATACCACTTGACACAGACCCCCTACCTCGACAGGGTCTGTTGACCTCCTGGTCTAAGGATCGTTCCAATTCCTTGATCCACATTAGCTCTTTGATTCCCTACTGGAATCCCACAAACAAAATCCACAGGTCCTATTATGAAACTCTGCCTGCACGAAAAAACACTGGGCGCGAGTTCCCTCCACATGACCACTACCCGTGAACATAAGCCTAACTAAAAGGCACTTCACAATTTCACGTGTAGGGAATTTTCACGTGAGTCACCTCGATTCTCTTGACCTTCAAAATCTCGACAAGGGTCTAACAGATGCTAGCTCCTCCCTTTTCCTATTTCCATATGACCCCTCGCTATGACCTGTGGCCCAGTCTTTCGAGCGCATTGGGGTTTTGCATATCGGGAAATCCCGATGTAATTCACCTCCATTATCTCCATGTCCAAAATCCCAATGCTTTAGATCTAATGACCCATATCCCTACTCGTTCTGACGGTCCATATTGCATAAGGATTTTGCAATTCGCGAACCTCGAGAACAATTCCTCTACGCTCTTCCGATTACCAAAATGTCAATATTTTAGAGCACCAAATAAAAGGTTTGCGCTCCTCTGGATTTGACGACCACTATCAAATCACGAAATCAGGCCTAGTGAGTTCTCAAAATCCTCCCCTTTGACCTCCCCGAGTCGAGAGTCAGCAAAATGTTGGTCTCTCACCATGTGTCCCTTCTCGATGGAAGGCTAGGATTGTTGTGGCTCCTAGCTCCTCGGGTATTTTCTCCTCTTCTCCTTGCTAATCTTCCAATACCCAATCCTCCGACATACGCAGATCTCCACCACGTGTCCTCTGACGATGGACAGTTCCGATGGTTTTGAGACTTTGTGTTTCATGATGTCCACTCTCCTATGCAACTCCAAAGGGTTTAAACCTTGTGCATGTTCCCTGGATCCAATGGTTTTTGGTCCACGCACTCAGATCCAATGGTCTAGATATGATCTCCTCCACGCTCGCTTATAATTGTCTACACGTGGGTTCCAAGGGTCTAGATTTTTTTCTCACAATAGATATGATAGTTGTTGTCTCTCCTCCTCCTGAGCTTGTAATTTCTCCCTGATTTTGAAGAATTCAAAATTTTCAAAGGCTGCGGCCTTTGATTCTTCTGCTGTGAGCCTGATGTCTTGAGTCTCACTTGCATTCAAAAGATGTTGTCTCTCCTGAGATTTTAGACTTGGAATAATTCCACTCCTGNCATATTCCTTGTGCTATCTCTTCTGAGCTTTCAACTCACTCAATATCTAAGGGACTTGGCCCTTCAACGTCTTCCCAAAATACTTCTGGTGCCCTCTTGGCATGTTCTACATTCGACCTCCTGAGATTTCGAACTTGAAATCATTTCTCTCCTTCGCACACTCCTTGTGCTAAACTAACCTTCAAATGATTGTCTTCAACACTTCGTTTGAGTGTTATCTTGGTGCACTCCTTGCATAGGTCTCCCTCCAGAGTTTTCAACAACTCTGTCCCCTTTAGCTTCAACTACTCGGACCTCAAAGGTCACTGTCCCTTCTATCCCTCGAAGATATGCAAGTGCCCTCTTGGAAACTTTTGCTCAAGCACTCCTTGTTGAGCTTGCAGAGTATTCAACAACTCTATGAGTGTCTTCTCCTAGACACTTCTCTTATCTCTTAACTCGAAATAGATTTCTTCTTATGCACTCTTTTCACTCGCTCGATGCCCTCCTGGCAGAGCTTCATAGAACCCTTAGTGATTCTGTCTCTTTGTGCCTTCCTCTACACAGTCTTCACCTCTAGAGTATTTAGTAACTCTTAGGCTTCTTCCCAAGTCTATGACTTCTATGGTGCGCCCTCCTGGCACGTTCTTTCCTGAATTCCACAGAACTCAGATGTGCACTCTTTGCACTGGCTCATAGAGTCTTCAATACTCTGTCATGCAACTCCTTGCATTAAGCCACAAAGAAACTAGACTAAAATCAAAGAACTCTCAGACAGAGAATTTTGTCTATCCCTGCATATGGAACCTATCACATACATATACAACATAAAATAACACACAGATGAAATTCATTCATAACAACATAAACACACAAAGAATATCATGCAAGAAAACTACTCTTTGTTTTAATATGAATGTTTGATTACAATATGGGTGAGCTCGAACTGCAACAGAGTCTTGACTCTCTCCTTTTTTTCTATTCTAATATCATCTGCCTTCTTATGAATCTAGATACAAATATTTTTTTACAAAAAAGGGTATCCTTGAGATCTTCCCTCCAAGCTACCTACTCTCATTAATTTACATTGAATTACAATCAATGGTTGTCTAGTTTGAATCGTATCTAGATCTTATCAGCCTGCCATTAAAGGCGACTTCATCTCCTGCCTACATAAAGGCATCGACGTGGCTCTTCTAGCATTACAACATTTAATTAAAATTTATAATTTGAAATGAGAGGGATGGAGCCTGTCCCTTCCTTGAATGCATGCTAAATGTATTGTCTAGTTAGCGCGTTGCTGGGTTGGAGTGATGCTCCTACATCAGCCACCCAATGGCCCCTTCAGGTATATGTTCAAAACCAACATGCACTCACGGTCTCTGTAAACAACTTCATATCCTAGTTATACCCCTTGACATTTATCCTTATGATCCCCACACCCAGCTTTGTGGTATCATCACCTCCATTGCATTCAGGTATTATCAACTGGTATCATTATCACCTCCATGAGTTGTCCCACATATATTTATCCCTTGACATATTGACATTCATTTTTTTCTATCCATTAGGCTCAAGAGTCCTGGTAGTGTGTTGGGCTCCAGTTTTTTCATATTTTACACCATACAAATACACTTATCATTACACCTTCTCCCCACATTTCGTCACTAATATATCCCTAATTACACCATAAAATGCCATTATCTCGTGCTATTCATCATATGTGGTTAATACATAATTTTCCATATTTTTAGTGATTAAAAGGATGATTATACAATATTTTTTCTGATGATGGTTTAATCCTATGTTTCTATATCCAAGAAACATGTTCCTGTACTGTTTAGGTTTTGTTACATGCATTGTCCATGTTTTGGTACATGTATTGTTCCTGTTCTGGTACCCAATGCTATGCTCATTAGGTACTCCAAGTCATCTGGTACCATAAGGTTCTACAGTCAACTGATACCTACATAGTCATCTGGTACCCAGACTCCATGGCATCCGGTACCCACACTCCATGTCATCCAATACTTAGTTTGTCTGGTACCAATACTGCGCTCATCCGGTACTCCAAGTCATCTGGTACCAGAAGGTTCTACAGTCAACCGGTACCTACGAAGTCATCCGGTAACCACACTGCATGTATTCCGATACCCAAACTCCATGTTGTCTAGTACTCATTTCTTCTGGTACCAATTTTGCGCTCGTCCGGTACCAATGTTGTGTTCGCTTAGTACTAGCATCAACAACCGTCTGGTCATAGATATAGTTCAAAATTTTGGAAAGCTTCTAGAGGAAAATTAGGGACATGGGGTTTTTCAAGAGAGAGGTTTACATGCAGATGAATGGGGAATAATTCACCCATATCACACGTGTGGACCTCCATCTCAGAGAGAATGGTTCTGCAAAAATTAGCAAAAATATCAAACTGCCAACTTGTGCCTCGATTTCCATGCAAATGGCATCAGATCTAGAAATTCTATGAAATGGGTTTTGTCTAGAATATGGAAAATTGAGTAAGAGGTGGGAACATTTTCAAAATGCGAATTAGTTTGGAATATATGGGTGGATCCCTAACTTGAATCTGCCCAAACTACATTAAAACCCAGAATTTTGGGATTTATGCCTAAAAATGTAAAATTTGAAATTTGAGCATTGGGATTCGGTCCCATCCACTCCTTAATGATTCTTCATGTATAAATAAGCCTCATAGGGATGTGAGAAAGCCATTAGTTTCATGAATATTTTGTAAATGAGAAATTTATTCTTTTGAGGAAGCTTTAATGAGTTGTTAGCCATGTAAAAACAATTTTTTTGATCTCAATGAAGAATGGATTGTTTCTGCCACATTGAGCATCCTTCTAGCTTGATCTGAGTCCTTCTTAGCAACACCGACCTCCTGGGAAGGGCCTCTCAGTGAGGGTAAGTGTTTTCATACTGTATTTATTTTGTAGATTACTATTGTGTTGTTTGTTTACATGAAATTCAATTTTGGTTTTGATTATTGATTGGATTCAATTTAGATGATTTCAATTTTGTCATTTACATTAGTTTCGGTAATTAAAGCTCATATTTGATTTTACCCTTAATTTGTGTGCACCAATCCCGTAGATATATGTTATTTGCATTAATTGTTCCCAATACTTTGTTTTGTGCAATCCATTCTCATTGCATTTCAATTCATTTCCAAACCTTCTTCCCATATATGCATCTTGTCTTTTCTTCAGAAATCGATTGCAATAATACTCCTCAAGATCACATTTATATGATCAAATTTCATATTCATTTCCACCCATTTTCATTAACAAACACATACCTTTTGCAACTTCTATACTCATCTAGATTCAGTTCATACACAAAGATCAATTGTAGAAGGTATTGTTCTCCCTCCAACTCTTCATATTCCACTTGCAATTCTTCCCACAAACACTTTGCCACACTCATGAATTATGTCCGCACATTCACCCTTTGTTTCAAATCTAATCCACTATGTCATATGAATATACCCATCATGCATTATATCTATTCCATTACATAATCATATCTCCATTCCCACTCATTTCTGTTTTGCTATTGTTTATTGCTTCAGAGATTGATTAATTCATTAAGACCTTATCATATACACAATCTTTTGAATGCATAAAATAAACAAGTATCACTCTTTACTCATTATTTTCTACCTAAAACTTAATTAGATTCAAAAGGTGTTATTCTTTGTATGTAAGTATTTCAGAGAAGAAATTAGTAAGCTTGTATTCTCATTCATTTATTCTAAATTGCCATTGTATTAAATATCCATTACTCTTGTGCATTTGATTCACTCATTATTTCTTTATGATTGGTGTATACATTTAAAAGGGTGGTTTTGAGTCTAAGTGAATCTTAGGTGTTGATTGAGTTTGATTATTTTGAGTTTCCCGCACTTAGTTTTTATTTCCCGTACCTTTGGATTCCTTGGACTTTAATTTCACATAGCTTCAATCACCAATGGACAAATTAGAGGTCTAACTCGTGAGATATGGCCTTCCCGTGTTGGAATTATTCCCAAGTTGTTAGTTTATTTCCTATCATTTGAATTCATTTCTATTTGTTTGTTTCTTTTATTGCATTTATGTGTGGATTCACTATATGAAATAATCATTGAAGGACATAAAACTTAAGTAAGCTAATCAGGATTAATCACACGAATATCACCTTGATTGCATGAAACACTGTGATCTAAGCATTTATAACACTAAGTTATTCCTACATCCCAGTGATGAATCCTTAGTGTTAATTTCCAGCAGTGTGGGTTTGAAGATTGTTTTGTTGACTTTAGATTAGGTTAGCCTAGGCTATGATCCTACGTTTCCTGCCCCTGCACCTTGAAGCTTATGAGCCCCAATTGATAATTAAATGTCATAATTAATAGTGCATATATTTAGCCCAACATTTTTGCGCCATTGTCGGGGAGGTGCTAAAGGGATTAAAGCATAGGTAGGTCACTTTTATTTCTCCAAAGCCTTGACTATTCCTTTCATGCAAGTGTGGTGTGATTTTAAGGATGACCTAAGGGAAGTGCCCACACATCCACTTTAGTGGGGTTGCTCCAAAGTTAGGTTGTCCTCTTCCTTTCAGTAGTTAGAATTTGTGTTTTATTATCATTAGCCATATATATATATATATATATATATATATGAGAAGAGAATCTNCTAAGGGAAGTGCCCACACATCCACTTTAGTGGGGTTGCTCCAAAGTTAGGTTGTCCTCTTCCTTTCAGTAGTTAGAATTTGTGTTTTATTATCATTAGCCATATATATATATATATATATATATATATATGAGAAGAGAATCTAACTTGTGTGAACAAATAACTTGGTGACAACAGGGTTCTAGTAGCATGGTGGTGCTTCAAGTATATAATTGGTTTTGCTTACATTTTCTTTTAGTTTTCTTCTTTTTATTTCTTTAGGGTTTTTAAAAAGAAATTGGGCACTGTAAGAGCCCCTCTCTACACTAATCCATGTGTGAAACATGACCCATAAACCAACAACAAGAATTCAAAGAGGATCAAGATTTTAACAGAACTCTCTCAAATCCTAGCACCAGCTGGTATCTCAATCTCAACCTCTCAAGAAGAACAAATATTGACAACAATCAAGAACTTAAATGTCACTTTGCATCCACAAGAATATCTAGAAGTCTCCTTTAATCGCCCTTTCCAACCTATAGGAGAGACTAAAGAATCATGGACCACATTTGATGGAGAGCCACCATTAGAACTTGAGATCGAGGATTTTTTGATATGCCTTTCTGAAGATCCTCCATGCATTGACGAGACCAGTTATTCTAAAGAAGATGATTTGCGTGGCATGATAGAGGGAGACATGGAGAGTGGTAGAATTAAGGAAGTGAACCAAGAACGTCAATATTACATTGAGCTATGGTTCCAGATGACTATCAGATTGAAGCACCACTGTCTTCTTCAACAACTCTTTGCATCATCATCAAAGCAGTTGGTTCTTCGTACTTTGGTATACATTAAATCTTATCTTTCAAACCCGAGTATGAATGTATTTCTACACCTGTTACACACATAGTTACATTGGAAATATCCTTACACATGAAATTTAATTTCTTGTTCTTAGATAGGATAGAGTAAAATTTGCATGTTAGTTAACCTAGTTCTAAATAAATGCAACATATTTTCATGTTTTTTTTCAAATAAATGAAATGAGATGAAGATAATATTGGTGATCTAATATAGAAAACCAAAACAACTTAAGATACTTATTATTCTTATTACATACAAATTTCTGACTATTAATAATAACAGTTTCTCATAAGCCTAATCTTTAAAATATTATGGGGATTTACAAAATCTTTAAGCCTGCATAATGATTCCCATAGGTAACTTGTACTTCCTAGTTTCATATCTGAACTTTTTATTCAAGCATTCTTATCAAATAGTAGCAGGAGAGTGAATGAAACTTCTACTTGTGAGGGAACATAATCTTATATGGAGAAGATGAACTTGGAGACTAGAGGCAACTTTATGTCATTCTCTCATGGCCTCATCCACCACACATTAAGTAATTTTGACCATGATATGTCTTTCGACTAATCTCGATACATAAGTCTATTTTTCATATGAACAATCTTTTATGGGCAATCTATAAAATATCTTCCAACTCAATACCATCCCATTCTGTAAAAAGGTTTTCAAAGATGCTTCCACATTAACCCATGTGAAAGCAATCTATAAATTTTATCTTAAGGGTAAATATTGGGACAAGAGCCTTTGATGGAAAATGGGTGTAATAGGTTAACCCGTTAGGATACTAAACAAGTCTGCTAGTAGCGAGTACTGACCTGTGGTATAACTAGGCAAACCCATTAGGGTACTAAACATGATCGTGGGAAATGGGGCATTCTTCTTAGGAAGGATATTTCTTATATGTCACAATTGCCCCATTAGAATACTAAACATGCTTGTTGGCAATGGTTTTTGATTTTGATGTCTTTCATTATGCCTAATCTATATTTGTCTGTATGAGCAATATATTTGTGTAAATCCTTAAGAAGAAGCATGCATGGTTGAACAAAAGGCTAATGAACCTCATCTAATTTCCATTTGAGAATGTTCGTAAGATGGCCTTAAAACCTCGTCAATCATACCTAGGATGTCAATGTCTTAGAGGTGGGACCCATAAGTGTAGGAGTCTAATAAAATCAAATGCGAACTTTATCAATATCACTTGAATGACATAAATTCTTTGAGAAATTAAACAAGGATGACTGGTTTCCTATCGGTTTCTCGTTTATTAAAGACCACTTATCTCCTCGTGTTTTCCTGTTCAAGGATGAGAGGAAAAATCCCCCATCATAATTAACATGGTTTCTTGAGCATACAATTGTTAATGATTGATGAAATTTTATGTAATAAGTAATTTAGGAATTTCCTTTATGCTTGTAATATTTTAAAATAAATTTCATTTCCAAATTTGTAAGCATGGATAAATTTTAAGTTTTGGTTTTTTCTTTAAGCATGACATCAATGTATATTTATTCTCTCATAATAACAATATTGGTTTAAGTTATTTTATATTTTTCTATTCTGGTACTACTGGTACATAAACCAATAGGTTCATGTACCAATAGTACATAAATTTAAATTTTTTTCAAGGGTACATTTTGTAGGATATTTTCAGCATCTCTCAGCTTCATCATACTACATTTCCCTCCTTCATTCAATATGCATCGGTTCCACATAGTCCTCTTTCATATTGCAACAATTTTGTATGCTAATAAGAGTTTGCATGAGGACATGCAAACCAACAGACATGGGGGAGAGAGAGACATAAGGAATCTCAACAGATCAACATTCATCGTCTCTCTCCTAAATATCCATCAGTTCTTAGCCTTGCTCCACTTCATCTTCAAATTTCAGTTATCTACCTCATGATTATACAAAAATTTCGTCCTATTCTGCTAATTTCCACTTCAACATGCATTAGAATTCAAAGGAAAGGTAACTTGAGGTAAAACTGATACAAATATTTTTAATTTACTAAGAACTTGGAAAACATGATTCATAACCACTATTACCCACTCCACACTCCACTATGCATTATCACAACTACTCAGTAAACCCTCCTCCATATTCACTCCACTTGTCATAATGAACAATATACTCTAATGATAAGACCAAGTAATGAAAATGAAATATGTGGTATACAGATACAAAGAAACATCTATAGTGTCTTCTCTTTGTACATCATAAAGCATTCTTAATCCATCTCAAAGAGGATGAAATCATTGTTGCTTATCCAAACAAAGAACCACAAAGTAAATATTGGTCTTAAAATTGATGTAAGATACAGAGTATAAAGGTGCCCAAGTTCATACGATCACGATCACCATCATTTTATAAACCATTCTCCACATGCACACCATTCACCATCACTCTGATACCCCATCCACTGCTTGTCCTCCATTTTTATGATAATTTTGTTTCTCTGTTTGAAATTCTATCTGTGATAGTTTCTAAAGTGTCATTCCACAAGAACCAACACCTACACAAAAGAAACAATGTCACATAAATCTATAAGCAGAGTACCATAAGCTCTTCATCTATGAGACATGCAAATCCTTAGGTTTGGGGGTATGTTGGGCTCCAATTTTGTCATATTTTCCGCCATACAAATACACTTATCATTACACCTTCTCCCCACATTTCGTCACTAATATATCCCTAATTACACCATAAACCGCCATTATCATGTGTTATTCATCATATGTGGTTAATACATAATTTTCCATATTTTTAGTGATTAAAAGGATGATTATACAATAGTTTTTTTTATGATGGTTTAATCCTATGTTTCTATGTCTAAGAAACATGTTCTTGTACTATTCAGGTTATGGTACATGCACTGTCCATGTTCTAGTACCTGTATTGTTCCTATTCCAGTACCCAATACTTCACTCATCTAGTACTCCAAGTCATCTAGTACCAGAAGGTTCTACAGTCAACCGGTACCTGCACATTCATCTAGTACCCACATTCCATGGCATCCGGTACCCACACTCCATGTCATCCAGTACTCATTTTGTCTGGTACCAATACTGTGCTCATCCGGTACTAGAAGGTTCTATAGTCAACTGGTGCCTACATACTCATCGGGTACCCACACTCCATGTCATTCAGTACCCACACTCCATGTCATCCAGTACTCATCTCGTTCAGTACCAGCATCAACAACCATCTGGTACGAGATATAGTTCAAAATTTTGGAAAGATTCTAGAGGAAAATCGAGGACATGGGTTTTTTCTAGAGCGACGTTTACATGCAGAAATGTGAAGCATAATTCACCCATATCACTGATAAAACATAAGAAAGAATAACAACAATTGATAAAATAGAGACAAGAACAACAACATGGCGAAAAAGGCATAATTTCCAACACAATATTATTCACTCCAATGTTACATATTTATAGTACAATGGGTGATGCCACCTCATAGAGAGATTTTCTCTAGATCCTAAAATCATGCATGATGACAAGGCTAGGCAATCTTAACTAACTCATTAGTCATCACTTGAGGATATATTACTAATATCTTAAATGAATAATACAAATATAGGTGACAATTTAGACTTAGTGATTGGTAAAGGTAAGACATAGGCTAACAATCCCCCCCTCAATCACAAGTCTGATCAATAATACCAACAATAAAGAATAAACTGGTATCAATTCCAAGTCTTCATAGTGAAACTCCTGAGCTGAGCCTCAATGAAGAACTGCCTGAAAAACCACCAATTTGGATGCTGAACATGTTCATTTGAAATGAACTGGAAGAGAGCTGAGATATGGAAGTGAACAACTGCAATATCTGAACATTTCTTGATTGCTTGACAATTTGATCATTTTGCCAAGTATTTTAGCTAGAAGAATATGATGTCTTCTGCTAATTGGTGAACATGTAGTATCACCACTCTACTATCAGTGTATCACTAAAAGTGCTCTCTGAATCTGTGGTTTGGGATAACCACTAACCAATTGATACCATGTATCTGATGGTTTTTGGATAACCACTAACCAATATTGACACTTTTAGGTGTCCATCAACATCCCAATGTATAATGTGTATGATTCACTTGCAAGTCATTGAACCATAATCCTTTCAAAGCCTGTCATCTCTGGAAAATCTCACTATGTAATCATGTGAGCCAAGATGCATGAAAATTGTTTACTTAATGTAAACTGAAATCTGATGAGAGCGAACCAAGAGAAGTGAATCAACTTCTACTTTGACACATCCCTGAAAAAAAGCCTGACAATTCAATCAAATGCCAAGCTGCAATGCAGAAGGATCCTCTTGTCCTCTGCTAGGTCAAATGACCATCTATGTGAACCAAATGTTCACATCATTTCTCTCAAAATCAAAATCTATATGATTCAACTTAAACTTATTGAACCATAATTCTGCCAAAGTCTGTCATTTATAGACCGCAGTTGCCCATTTGGAAAATTTCATGCCCATATGGCATACTTGATGTTTGTTGTTGTCGAAACTTTCTGTCTGGCAACCAATTCCATCATCAATTCCCCCCTT
>SNQJ01S0042699.1:44189-59544 GCA_010110895.2 Picea sitchensis
AACCATGTACCAAGTATGTACCAATCATGTATCAACTACTCATCAACTATGACTCATCAAGATGTACCAACATCATCAACTATACACCTCATGTATGTGCCAACTCATCAACTACTTGTCTCAACCATGTACCTCAACCAAAAGACCTCATCAATTTCATCATACAAATATGATTTGTAACTCTGTAATAGACCTGGTGTATATGATCACATACCTGTAAACCTTCCTTAACTTTAACAACAAGAGACTAGCATTTTCATCAAACTTTACTTTAGTCTCATGTGACTAGTTTTGGATTAGTCAGCAACCCTAACTTGAAATAATCATAACTATGTACCTGTAATAAATAAAGATATGAAAATATTACACAATGTTATTCAGTGTATTTTATGCAATTCCTCCAGGTGTCACTACTTGGAACCTCTAAGAAAAATGAGTTATAGAAAAAATGGCATACCTTGTTGAATTCTGGCTTATTCTAGAGAGAGAACTTGTATAGCGTGCCCCACATGGAATTTTTGTTGTATGGATCTGAAAATTGCACACAAAATAATAAAGAGTGTACTCTAACAAACACATTTAGTCTTACTAAATTTGGATCTGTTATGAATAAGTTATGACATTTTTACCCAAAACACCTATTTTAGACTAGTTTCAGGACTAGCCACAAACCCTATTTTCCACGGAGTGTAACTCCAAAAATATAAATACCCACAAGATGAAATTCGTACCATAGCTACTTGGATATGTTTTCTCAATGGGCTCCCAATTTCAAGGTCAGAATCATTCTAGAAAAACATTTATTGTGAAAATGCTGAGATGACCTATAAATAACATATCTTAGAAAGCATCATCAAAAGAATTTATCCTCCCTTGAATTTCAGCCTTCTTTACTTCACCTTCCCTATGAAATTAGGCTTAGATATCCTTTGGTTACCTCAGTCACATGTAGAGATTCAATATGCTCAAGTGTGATTAAAATGAGAGAGCGTTGCGTCTTATTTATACTCTCCAAGTAGCTTCCTTAGAAGCATCTTCTAGGCCACTTTTTCCACATAGCCACTTTGTCCACATAGTCACCTATGTCCAAAGTTTCCCAATTTTCCACTTGTCCATGTATCCAATAGCCACTTGACCACTTAACCCATTTTCCTCATTTTAGGGTTAACCTTCTTATAACCACTTTCCATAATTAGAAAGTTCTCTATTAACTTTATTATTTAAATAATCCTCCTTGACTTTGTCACTTCACTTTATTATTTAAATAATCCTCTTTGATTTTGTCACTTCACTTTATTATTTAAATAATCCTCTTCGACTTTGTCACTTCACTTTATTATTTAAATAATCTTCTTTGACTTTGTCACTTCACTTTATTATTTAAATAACTTATTTATTGCAAGCACTTTGACTTCTTTGACCTTTTGGGGTTTCAAGCCAATCATATGAGGGTCCTTCAACTTCGTAAGACCATAACTCTCAAACTGTGAGGAGTTATATGATGTTCCAGATACCAACAGAAATGGAATGACATGTAATATCCATCTAGAATAGTTATACCTGCAAATATATCAAAACTCATACCATTATCCATCAAACAAACTGGGGTCCATTACCCAAACCTTTGTTCTACCATAATTCGCTACCGGACATTCTTCAAGGGTTGACATCAATCACTAAGGGTTGAAATCAATATACAATATCACTCTCCAATGGTTGACATCAATGACAACCAACAATCCATACCAATTGTCCATCAACCTAAGCCATCTGTCAGACAAAACCATCTTTCTCCTAGAACTCTTTGAGCATTCATAAAAAGCGTTTCACTTGTCTCCTCTTGAGAAGTCCAAAAATCAAGTCTTCACCATTGTATTTCAATTTAAATCCATTTTTAGAAGAGAGAAAGCTTTGTATTTGTGGGATTCAAGAGCCATCCCATGGAGGAAGAGGGAACTCATAAGTTCCCATACTTCTCCCAGGTATTATCATTTCGAAGATCATTCTCATTTGGTAGCTATTTATTGTATCTCTTTCATGCATCCATTTGGGTTTTTACATGGTTAGTTTAGTTTTGTTTCCTTATTGCTTATTTCATGTTTTATCTTTAGTTGAGCCACTAAACAACTAAAAAATTGTTGTGTTGTCTTGCTAGCCTAACTAGATAGTTAAGGGACCTCTTCAATTTTTCCTTTTCAGTTTTCAAAGAATGTTGGCATTAGTTTGAATCCCATTTTCCTCTGACAGGTCACTCTCACCATCCCTCTTATCAGTAGATAAAACTATCCTATTCTTATGGAAAGTTCATCAGAAAGAAACATTGATGTATTTCGGTTATACGTATGCTCCTAACCTCACACATCAGGGGGCATCTGTTATCACCAAAAAATTGCTCATACAAATATTGACAACCAATGAAGAAACAATCAACACAAACACATCATACAACCAATAATTACAAGAGGATCACAATCAAAATTGGCCAGATATTCACAAAACTATGCAAAAAAGATCCTAAATTTCAGCGCACATTCAACAAATAAAACACGTGCACATCCGCACAGGCTAACACGACGTACAATGTGCACAGTGCACGGCCTGCACGATTGACAATAAATAAGCCCACATGGGACCAGGAACAATGCATTGATGATTTTGGTCAGGCCTCAACCACTTCTAGGATGAATTAGATCTCGACTATACCCCAAAATCTCCCTAAAATTCCGCCTTGGGATCACTGAAAGGATGGGAGGTACCTTCAAAGGCCTCCCTATTCACATTTGAAACTAGTTGTGAAATATATAGCAATCCTACTATAAACAAAGGATCATTGCATGGAAAAGAGGAAGTTTATTGTAGTGTTATGTTGTTCAAATATTCTTGGAGAAACCATTTCCTCTCTCAAGAACAATTTGAGAAAGTATAGCAAAGGAAAACCTTTCCACCTATTGGGAACCTTTTTCCATACATTTCTTCATCATTGTCAATTTATAATAGGAGAGTAGAAGCTATATATTGAGGGATTCAAGATCCCTCCCTTAGGAGGAATAAGGGATTCACAAATCCCACATTTCTCCTCTTGGTGTTCTCAAATTAAGAATACCAATGTCCATTGGATACCAACTCTTTGTGTTCAATGACTTGCATCTCTTGTTGATAGTTGTTTTATTCATGTTTCTTTGTTTATCATTTCCTTTTGATTTGATATCTATTTCTTTGTTTGCAGACCTACTAACTTGCTAACCATTGTTTTGTGTTGTTTAACTAGTCCAACTAACCAATCAAGGGTCCTCTTTTTTCTCACCCAAGTGAAACCAAGAACCCAACACCTGGATGAAGGATTTTTTGGTGGATGTTTTGGTCATGTTAGGACTTCTTTGGAATCCTTTTAGGAGACCCACAGACGTAGTGAGAATATATTAGTTGTGAATGTTTGGGTACCCTTTGTTTTGCAACAACACTCATATATAGTCATATTTCCATATCTTCTCTGAATCAATCTCACATGGATGCTTTGATAGATTCCCATTATTGATATGATTCTCAATGTGCAACCCACTAGCACGTGGGAACCACTATCCGTATCGAGTCAAGTGCACAATACCATTGATCCTCATGAATGTGTTGTATCCATGAAATCAATATGTATACCGGCTCCAACCCATCATATTTATAAGAGCCAAAGTCTTACATGCGCTCTTCTATCAATATATGTGCACACTTCCTGGTTGAAACTCGTAAAGCTTGTTATGTCATCTATCTAGAGAATCCTCGAAATCTGTGTCATAATATTTGACACTTCTCCAGCTCAGTTATTCATCTACGATGGGGTTGATGTAGTCCTTCCTATGCTCCATAACCTTGTAAATATTTTCAATGCTCAAGCTTCACACATCCTCATTTACGGGCACATTATAACAATCGTCCTCATATGGGTTTAGTGGTGTGACCACACGTAGGTTGTCAGTTTCGAAGGACATCTTCCTTTTCTTCAAGTTTAACATCACATTATTGTTAAATGCCCAATTAATTCCCAACAATGCAGGATAGGGATCATACTCATTCATGATCTAGATGACTTCAAAGTTGGCCATTTTTTTCACTCCTTTGATGTTCACTTCGACTTTTTCCAGCTGGCCTATGGGATGGAGCTTGTACTAGTTAGCTAACTAGAACTGGATGGGAAACCATACAATCTTAGGCTTACCCATCACTTAACAAGACTTCTTGGGTAAAATGTTCACATCAGATCCCAGATCCAACATGACTCCATCCATGTCGTACCCACCAAACTTTTTTGTCATCTTAAACTCTCAACAAATGCATTTTTTCTTTCTAACCTGCAAGACATCCCTTTCCAGCAGTGGAGCTGATATGGTGGTTTCCTCTCCTTTTTCTTTCATGCTAGTAGTTAACATCTGGGTCAAATTACTTATAGCTTTTGGATATTTACGCAAGAAAAAATAACATTTTAAGAAGGTATTGACTTGATATTCGACTTATTCCATGTGACGTAAGTTGTGCAAGGATTCTTCATGTTTTTTTCATTGCAACTCCTCCTAGCGTTGTTCTTCATAAGACTTTTTCTCAGTTCTTCAAAACGTATTATGTCTTCATGATTCTTTTATCAATCTTTGGGTTGTGCATTGGATTTCCTTTAGCACACGAACCTCCTCCAAAGATCTCGATGTCGTATATTTTAATTATTCATGTGGACAAGCTTCTTCCAGTAACCTCTGCATTTCCTGCTGCAACTCTTCATAGATCCATTCTTCTTCCAACTACCTTTGCTTCACTCTCTGCACTTCCTCTTGGATCTGTGCCTCTTGAAGAGACCTCTGATTTGCGTGTTGCAACTTCTCGCATGATCTTTAATCTTCAAGGGATATTTTCACCTTGCACATAAACTACTTCGGTTGAGAAACATCAAAATTAGGATGGGGGTTTTGTTCCTTCCAAATATTTCCATCTAGATGTTGAACCGAGCCTTCATCTTGCTCGAAGTCCGCTGCTCTCTTTGCCCCTCCGCGGGTTACTACCCATACATATTCTTCCCCATTTTTTTTATTTTTTTTTCATGGATCAACATGAACCATGCTACATTTGGTATTATTTTCCTACCACTTCTTAAGTAAGTTAGGATATTCCATGTTTACATGCTCAGGAATATAACAATATGTGAAAAGTACACACAACTTAGTGCAAAATTGTGAGACATGACCAATCTCACCGCAATTGAAACATGTAAGTGGTCTACTGCCTCCTCCACCATAATATCGGTTGTGACCATACCCATAACTACCTTGGGTTCCTCCTTGATATATTCTTATTTCGGTGCCACCGTGATCACCACCCTTTTTCTCCTCTTGTACCCAGAATGGATCTTGGGTGTTGTCTTGCAATAACTAAAGGGAGAGGAAACTATTGACATCATGGCCGACATATTTACAAAAATCATAGAATAGGGTGTGAGTCATTTTTGGATACTTTTGTAATGTGGGACAATGGGGTGGCACATGTCCCCACTGTCTTGAAATTCCATAGCATTCTTACTATCTAGATGGAAATGGACTCAAGACACCTGTCTCCACATAATTTGGAAGGACCATGCACTCATCTCAATGATTCCCTTCGGACTAACATGTATTACACCATATGTTCTTGCACATGAACTTAGACTTGGGCATATATTGCAACTATACTTTTAGGTTGGCCAGTTGTGACTAAGCCTACGCCAACCCAATCGATGTCTTTGTTCCTCTAGGTGTAGCTTCCAAGCGCATCATGATCTCGAATACCTCATCCTGAGTCATCATATTTGCTAGGTGAGAATGAATCAAATATGGGGGAGAAACTCTACAATGAACAACTTTTGTGCTACACGTCCTGGATCTGTAATGTCAACCTATCCAACTGTCAATTTTCACAAGAAACTCTATGTGTCTAATTTCAGATTTGAAAATTGCTTTCTAGTGATTTAACTATCACTCAACAAATTTACACTGGAATTATTGACTAAAAACATATGCAATGTAAACAACAAGATCATATATGAATCATCAATACAAAAGAGACACAATATTTCTTTTATTCAAATTTATCCAATTCTCCAAATCCGAGGACCAAAACCAGTACTCTCAAAGTCACCAAAACTAAGGACAAAACTAGTCCTCTCAAAAATCACAAATATGAGGAAAACCTTGTACTCTAATATACAAACAATAAAACCAAACCTCAAAAATAATTGGAAATATTCTATGCCCAATAATTTTTTGTAGACCACCTATATGACCTTTTGACTTTTCAGTCTTTATGAATCTGCACTTGCCCAAAAAATTGGATACGTGATTCACCAACTGGCAACCCGTGGACATATGATGTTTTCTCCATTGCAACCTGTGTATACCCATGATTCATATTTCTTAAAATCATGTATGGTAGAAATAATTATATCACACGTGCAATCTTCTTCTCTCCTCTCTCTTGGGTAAAACTCACCACCTTGCAGATTTCCCTTTGCTAAGATCACCAATTCTCCTCAAAATCCCCAAAGGGATCTAATGTCCACAATTTATGATCTAATGTCACAGTTACATATCTCCTTTATATATGATTCCAATGAGTGAGTTTAGAAGCCCTTCCTAAACTCAACAATTAGTGGGTGTAGCACCCCCACACAAACCCACAAATCCCATGAACTTTCCCATGAGACTCTGGCCTCATTTCTAGGCTGATTGCACTTAAACAAAGGTAAAAAATGGTGCCAACTAAAATTCCCACATTCCTATAACCTTGGCCTCTAGAGGGGATACCTCCCAAAGCTACAAAAAAATCAACACTCCCTCTTAGCGAGGGAGTTATCCCATCCACCAACATCTGGATGCACTACTTTCGCACATAGTAAATATAACTTTGGATCTACCACCTCATCTGTATTCCAAAATTTTTCCAAACTAGATACTCCCTCTGTCACTATGGAAAATGGGTCTATGAACTCTGTCATATCCATAAGTCATGCTTTCAAGTTTTTCTGACTGACTGCATCCATGGTCACTAGAGCACATCCTATTGTCTAGTCTGCCTGACTAGCTACATCCTTAGTCACTGAGGAAAAATATGTTTGACTAGTCACATCCTCAGTCATTGAGGAAAAATATTTCTGACTAGTGCATCCTCAGCCACTGAGACAAAATCTGTCTAACTAGTCACATCCTCGGTCACTGAAGCAAATATTGTTGTGTAATATACCTCATTGGATGCTTCCTCTGTGACTAAATAAAATCCTACTCCCCAATCCTCTTGACTGGCCACCTCCTCTATCACTATAGAAAATCTTGCTGAGACAAGTGTATCATCCATGGAGGTCTCACATTCCCCAAAATCCTCCTACCTCTAAACCTCCTCTCTGACCTCCTCAAACCTTGACACATATCTGTCAGTCTTGAATATGTCTCTCTCCCAACTGAACCTAAGGGGGAACTCCCTCTGTATGACCATCTCTCCCTCTGATCCAACTGACTATCCTTGATATTAGGCTCATCCTAAGATTGCATGATCCTCCTGAAACTTGACTCCCTTTGAGTATGCACATCCTCTGGGGCCATCTTCTCCTTGTCCATTGTCCTCTACACAGTCCTGGGAGGTTTCTTCTCCCTCCTAGATCCCGAGGGTTGACTCCCTCTAAACTATGTCTCCCTCTGAGTCTATACCACTGGTGGGGTCACCTACCTCACAAATAGTGGAGCCAACTTCTCCTCCTCATATGTCTCTCTACTCATTTTGGTCACAACACTCATAGGATGGCCCCTCAACCTACATAGGTTTCCATTCCTAAATCCAAGAACCATTGTTGATATGAATCTAGATCATTTGGGCACAATAAATACATGTCCATCTCAAAACAACACATGATAGCCTTTCTTCTCAATATTTGATATTGAGAGGACACTCCTCCTGAGTTTTGGCACCCATGACACATTCGACACCCTCAATATCTCTATAGACTCCAATCGAAATGATACAATACTGTATCCTTGTAATAAATTGTTGGATGCTATACCAAGATCAACACATATGTATGAGCTAGTCTCTATGAGAGTGTCAAATAACTCTCTAGTACCTGTCATATGGAAAAATTCTCTCCTATCTACCAACCATCTCTCCCTGATGGAAACAGTATCTGAAAGGGAAGAGACAAACAAGATCTCCCTCTTGAACCTATACACAACCTCATCAACCTCTTTTGTTTATTCCTGCTACCTTTTTTCTCCTCCCCTCCGGCGTGGACACTGTGAACCATAGTGCCCAAAAATATGTCACTAAAAACATCTGATCTTTCTAATATCCTTATTCCATATTATCTCTAGAGATGCTTCCCTATTAGAGGAATTCATTCTCCCTGACAAACCTATTTTGTCTGGAGAACCCCTTCCACCCTTCCTAGTGTAGGTTGCAAGGGCTTGGTTCTCATTACTGCTACTCTTTACCACACCATACATATCATCTCTGGATACTAACTGGATCTCCTCCTAGATATAATCTATCCATAGTCTGTCAAATTATGAAATCTTATCACGTGCATATATCACCTGCAAAAATGTTTCGCAGGACCAGGGAAAACCTCTTATTGCTACATTCACCAACTTAGCATCCTGCACTATCTCACCAATAGATGTGAGATGATATCAGATCTAAGTAATCTTCATAAGATAACTATCAATTGTTTCTTCACTAGTCATCCTAACAGTCATAATTTGACGCTTCAAGTGTAGCATCTTGCTAGTATTCGTTTTTTGGTAAAGTCCCACCAAAGCACCATACATATCCTTGGCAGTTTCTTTCTTGACAATGTGAAGAATCAAGTGGCCCATCATAGACTCTAGAAATACCCACTTCTCCTTCACTTCCTTCTTCTTGTGAGATGTCAACTCCTATGGGTCAATAGGATTTACAACCACGTCCTCAACATACTCCTTGAGTTCATTCTCTTCCAACATAAGGAAAACCCTTGCCTTCCAAGCCTGGAATTTGGTTGTCCCTTCCAACCTATCCTTGGGTTTCAATGTATTCACCATATTGACCTTCCAAGAACAAGAACAAGAACAAGAACAAGAACTAGTGCAACACTCTTCTAGTGTTGTAGCCAACAAAATGTCTCAAGATGATCCTCTTCTCTTCAAATCCCAAGATCTGAAACTATGTCAATTTTCACAAGCAACTCTATGTGACTAATTCCATATCTGAAAATTGCTTCCTAGTGATCTAACTATCACTGAACAACTTTAAACTGAAATTATTGACTAAAAATGTATGCAGTGGAAACAACAAGATCAAAGATGAATCATCAATACACAAGAGACACAATATTTATACTCTTCAAATTTATCCAGTTCTCCAAATTTGAGGACCAAAACCAGTCCTCTCAAAGTCACCAAAACTGAGGAAAAAACTAGCCCTCTCAAAAATAACCAAAAATTTGGACAAACTTGTCCTCCAATATACAAACGAGAAAGCCAAACCTCAAAAATATTTGGGAATCCCCTTTTCCCAACAATTTTTTGTAGACTACTTGTACATCTTGCTGACATCACCTGTCATCATGTACGGATCTACACCTGCCCAAAAAATCAGATACATGATTCACCAACTAGAAACCCAGGAACATACGTTGTTTTTTCCACTGCAACCCGCATATACCCCATAAATGATTTGTCCTTCTACAAATTGTGTATGGTATGAAAAATTAGCTCACACGCGTGAACTTATTTTCTCCTCTCTCTTGGGTCAGGTTCACCACCTTGCAGACTTCCCTTTGTTGAGATCACAATTCCTCCTTGACACAAGTAAAGACTCACTTATGCCAAATCCATTCTTCCACAATTGATGATTTAATGTCACAATGAAATCTCTCCTTTATACATGAGTCAAATGAGTGATTTTAGGAGCCCTTCCTAAACTAAAACATTAATTAGAATATTTTAGTCCTCTTTGTGGGTGTGGAACCCCTACACAAACCCATAAATCCCATCAACTTTCCCATGAGGCCCTAGCCTAATTTATAGGCCGATTTCATTGAAATGAAGGTCAAAACTAGTTCCAACAAAAAATCCCACATGAATGGAACCTTGGCCTCTAGTGGGAATACCTCTTGAATCTACAAAAAAATCATCACCAACAAGATTTTGAACCATTGTTCATAATCCCAGATGGTTTCTCCTTCCTTCTTCTTGATCTCCTTGATTTCCATAATGCACTAGGATTCTGACTTCAAATTTTGAAAATCCCAAAGAAGATCCTGCTTGATGTCATCCAAGGACCTCACATGTCCCATTTGGCACAATATCCTTGTATTTCATGTACCACATTAGGGTATTATCCTTGAACGTAGTCTCTAGTTGCGTGATCTAGTCGAATTGTCTGTAATTCTCTTTATTGACCAGATTGCTTCACAGGTGAACTGATGTTTCTCTACTTCATCCTTACCCATTCCATGGAACATGGGGAAGCTCAATGTACTATCTTGATTTTCCATCTTTGAACTAGGGCTAGTTCCTCTTCTCCAACTATTATTGGCTAGATCTTTCCACACCACTATTTATTGGGGTAAAGTATTGTTGACTTCACCTTCTTCTTCACTTGTCTCATCACTTCTTCCTTCTTCTTCTCTTTCTTTGACTCTAATATCTTCATTATCTTCCGCTTTTTCTTCTTGATTAAAAATGCTCAATGGGGGTGTTACAAACGGGGGATAATACCATCTTCTTCTAAAAATCTTGTGAGGTGACCCAAACAACTATCTACTTGTAGTCAGACAAGACCATCCAATAATATCAACTCATCTCCCCCGCCACAAGGAGAGACTCCATCTAACTTTTCTTTTGGCACACAAACAATCTACGCCATCTCTTCCTGACCTGGTTGTGCACCATAATTGTGCACTCCTTCCTTCGGGATAATCCACTTATTTCCATTACATGATTAATCTCTTGGTATGTTCAGTGCACTGCCACCTTGTGCAAAATCACTCTCTCCACTCAAAAAACAACTTCTTTGTGTGCCCTCCTTTATCCTGCTTAGCATACTGCCACTACATTGAGTGCCAAATTATATTTGGATTGACACCTCACAATGTTGCATGAAAAATTCTCCTCTTGTCAGTGTGTAACCATGCAACACTTCCTCCTATGATTCTATTGTCACACCACAAATTTGCGCCAGTGCACCAAACATGTGTTATCTCTTCTCTCTTAAGGTTGTGACATACCACAACAACCGAAGGGTATGGGATTTGTCACCTTGGCTCTAAAGACCACTAGGGTCACTACTGGTATCTTCGACTCCAAGCCTCTTCCAATGCCTATATTCATATGTGCTCCACTCATTCACAAAATCCTCCCCCACACCATTACCTAGTGTGAGTTTCCTCTTCATTTTGGGTTTGACACCTCACTGTACATCCTTTGATAACTCTTTTCTACTCCTTGGATAAAATTTCTCTATTAGCTCAACACTTCTTGTGTATCTCTTGGATATTTTTCTCCTCTACTCTTTTGGGTCCATTCTAGTACTCACCTCATCTCAAGAACTTCTTGGATCCATATTCTGGCTCTCTTTCTCCCACCTTTGCCAAAACCCCCTTAGTGCTAGGGGGGTTACTCAGCCATTATATTATGATCCATGAATATCATTCTTCTTTCCACAAACAACATCTTGATCCAAAGTGTAATCTCTTCCATCATCCACTTCCTTGGACCTTCTTCTAAATTTCTTTCAGCCTCACTGAAAGAATCACTATATTATATGGAAAAATCAACAATTTAACCTTCCTTCACTTGAGAAAACCAAAAATAAATATCCCGATCGGACTTGCTATCTAGAATCTTCAAGATATCAAGACTGGTTTGATCCCAAACTATTGGCTTCATTGATAACATAGTCGATTTGAATTCAAGTTGTCTCTTTAACCATTTGTGCAGAAGACATGGAAATTCCACAGAAAAGAGCTCATGAATGTTTGAATAAAGATATTTTCCTTTCCATTATTTCGCATTCACCCGCAATCCTTTCATCTCTCACAGGTAAAACTCATCTTCTTTCAATTCTATTTAGTCTTGAATATCCTCCTTAGAAGGATGCCAACTCATTTTTATTTTCCTCCATTGATCTCAACTAGACTTTAGGTCCCTATAATAGAACCATTTTTTGGGTTCACCTTCGATCCACGCTTGTGTTTGTTCCATCCTTCTTAATGCTGGGAAGTTTTAGACCTAGGTTTCATCTAGATCTATATAAAAAAAACCACAAAGCACTGACATATCAATCATCGTCTAAGGTCGAGGAAGGTATCACTCGAAATGAAGAGAGGATCATAGAGACCATAAGGTCTTATGACTAACATACAAAATAGTATTGAAATTGGCATCCATGTAAATCGGGTTTGATAACCTATTTAGGAATAAGAACTAAAACCATACAAACACATATTCAACTCATTCATAATAGACACATGGTAGATCAAAACTTCCATATCTTTATTATTGAAAGTATTCCATCACATCAGAGATATATAGTGCTTTGAACAAATTTTTATAACAAAAACCAAAATTCATATCATTACTATATAATTAGTGCAAATACAATGTAATGTGCCATGCACCTTGCATTAGGATTCATACATATCAAAGACAAAGGAATATATTCAAAACATCACAATATTACATTAGGCTCAACGTGAGCTCGACATTGGTATATTGTAAGCTAGATCAACACTCTCAGACTAGTAATATACCCAATCAATCAACTAACCAACCAACTACCTACCTAGCTATATAAATCTCATTTTGAGCTTAGATCTCCTTTTTATGCATTTCGTTGTTGGGGAGTTTTGTCTCTTTCTACTCTGCTCCACTAGCTTGTCTGATCCAACTGCATCACACACTTGTGATGTTTGCCAATGCTCCATGTAGACTCTCTATATCAGGGGGAATATTAAATTCCTTTCTATCTCATATTCTATATGCCCCACGTCTTCATATGTTATTGTCAATAATCATTCGAGGATATTTCCCAATGATTTCTTTCTTCATTTTGGAAGGCATCTTCTTGGATTCTGACACAACTGTAAAAACTTGGACCGACACACATTTGGTATTTCACCCTTGGCACACTACTGACAAAACCTAATTTTATGCACACTTTATGGAATTCCTTGTACATTATATTATGTGTGTGCAAAACTATGGAATGAGAATGCACAACTTCGTTTGTGTGCATGTGCAAAACTGAACCCAAAACTTTGGCTGCCAACACCCCTATATCCAAAGAAAACAACAAGTGGGAGAATGCTGGTTAGGTGTTATATTATTTACATGTGTGTGCGGGTGTGCATCATATTTGATGACCATGTCTGACGATCCTTCCCTAGTAGTGGTGTTTTTTCTATTTTAGCATTTTTTGCTATTTTTAGCAGTTTTCTAAATTAATCCTGGATTAAGGGATTAGGGTTTTGGTAGCTATGGAATACCTAAAATATTGTATATATTGTGTTCGAATGGTGAAATTTATAGAATGAATAGTTGAGAGGTGAGACACCAATGAAGGATGGTTTTCTCTCGGTTAAGGGTTTCCAACGTAAATCTTTCTGTACTATGTGTATGAGCCATTGATTAATTTATATTTTTCTTAAGAATCTAGATGCATTGCTTTACTTCATAGGTTTAAAACTTACAAAATGGTTACAATCATTGGGAACAATGACTCTTAATTTAAAAAAAAAATCATGATATTTTTCTCAGAAGGAAAATAATTTTACTTAGAGGCATCCAAGGGAAACCCTTTTTGATTATTTAGGTTGGTTGTCATTGATGTCAACCCTTGAAGAAAGTCTAGTGGAAAATTTCGGTAGCACAAAGGTTTGGGTAATGGACCCAATTTTGTTTGATGCATAATGGCATGAGTTTTAATATATTTGAAGGTAAGACTATTCTGGATGGATAACACATGTCATTCCATTTCAGGTGGTATGTGTAACATCACATAACTCCTCACGGTTAGAGAGTCATGGACACGTGAAGTTGGAGAACCCTCATGAGTCATCTAGAAGCCACAAAAGGTCAAAGTAGTCAAAGTGGTTGCAAAAAATAAAATTTTTAAATAATAAAGTGAAGTGATGAGTGTACTATAAGTCAAAGTGGATACAAAATAAATTATTTAAATAATAAAGTTAATGGAAAAATTACTAAGTGGACAAGTGGTTAGAAGTGGGTTAGTCCTAAAATAAGGAAAGTGGTTTAAGAGATTTTAGATGGTAAATAATAAAGTGAAGTGATGAGTGTACTATAAGTCAAAGTGGATACAAAAGAAATTATTTAAATAATAAAGTTAATGGATAAATTACTAAGTGGACAAGTGGTTAGAAGTGGGTTAACCCTAAAATAACGAAAGTGGGTTATGATGGTTAAAAGGTA
The DNA here is from genome assembly GCA_010110895.2 of Picea sitchensis. Classification (NCBI taxonomy): domain Eukaryota; kingdom Viridiplantae; phylum Streptophyta; class Pinopsida; order Pinales; family Pinaceae; genus Picea; species Picea sitchensis. Next base: position 58,655 of record SNQJ01S0042699.1, read on the forward strand.
ACCCCTTGAAGAAGCTACACGAAAGTATAAATAAGAGGCAAGGATCTCCCATTTTAATCACACTTGAGAATATTGAATATATACAAGTGATTGAGGTAACCAAAGGATATCTAAGCCGAATTTTAGAGGGAAGGTGAAGTAAAGAAGACCAAAATTAAAGGGAGGATAAATTCTTTTGATGGTGTTTTCTAAGGTATGTTATTTACAGGTCATATCACCATTTTTGCAACAAAATTATTTCTAGAATGATTTAGATCATGAAATTGGGATGTCGTTGAGAAAACATATCCAAGTAGTTGTGATAAAAATTTCAGGTTGTGGGTAGTTGTATTTTTGGAGTTACACTCTGTGGAAAATAGGGTTTATGGATAGTCCTGAAACTAGTCTAAAATAAGTGCTTTAGGTAAAAACGTCATAAATTATTCATAACAGATCCAAATTAAGTAATAACAAATGTATTGGTTATAGTATAGTATGTAGTATTCAGTGTACCATTTTCAAATCCATACAAAAAATATTATGTGCGGGGTACGCTCTATAAGTTCTCCTTCTAGAATAAGCCAAAATTCAATAAAGTATGTCATTTTTTCTATAACTCTTTTTCTGGGAGGTTCCAAAAAGTGAAACCTAGAGGAATTGTATAAAAGACACTGTATAACATTGTGTACTATTTTCATATCTTTATTCATTACAGGTACATAGTTATGATTATTTCAAGTTAGGGTTGTTGACTAATCCAAAATTAGTCATGTGAGACTAAAGTAAAGTTTGATGAAAATACTAGTCTCTTGTTGTTAAAGTTAAGGAAGGCTTATAGGTATGTGATCATATACACCAGGTCTATTACAAATTTACAAATCATATTTGGATGATGAAATTAATGAGGGATT
>SNQJ01S0042699.1:64101-79231 GCA_010110895.2 Picea sitchensis
GCCTTAGAATGGCCTATGTTTAATAGAACAAATTTTCCTAGATAAACAGGAAAAGATGGCCATGCCTTTTTCTGTTGAGCTTTTAATTCTAGCCCAATACCACCATTTACTAACTGATAAGCCACTTCTCTGCATATCAACCTATCTGGTAAAATTTTTGGAAGCGTGTGAGGCAGAATGGAACAACCATAAACTCTCACATAGGAGAAATTTTCCTCGATGAACCAGTCAGCAACTGTTTTGAGGTTTTCTATGATGGTATTAGAAATACGAGGGGGCTCGCATCCCAGGAATAATTTATACAGAGGGATAATTACATAATGACAAATTTCATAAAAAACATTTTTGCATTTTCCTCCCAGAGAGTTGAATGGTACTTATGGACAGGCTCTGGGCAAGAAATATTCCAACTCCAGTTCATAAGTGGGAAAGGATTCATAAAGAAGATGGCATCCATTATATAAGCTGACATATAAAATGCTACTGACTGTCCTTTTGACTTGGCTGCTTTGTAATTCATGACCTCTGACGTAAGGTTATCTGATAGAATTTTGTGCCAATTGAAACTGCCTCCCTCTAAAACTTCCTCTAAGAAAGGTGTCCAGTCTGCATTGAAGTGGAAAGGGTCCTTTCTTCCAAAAAGTCTGCATAACATCATTGCTACATACACCATATATTCGTTTAAGGAAGTTGTGGCATAAATTCCGTGTACATCGGCCCTGAACTTGTTTTCATCTCTGGTCCATACTCTTATCATGTCAGGGTATGTTTGGCCACCTTCAATGCACTTTTTTTTTTGAAATGCAGCTACAAACTCAGAATTATAAGTGTGTCTATAATTGGGTGAGAGTTTATACATTACTTCGATATGTTCAAGCCTGAACGAGCCGATAACAACTCCGTGTTCATTCAGAATACTTCTGGTCGGGACGTCTACTTTATCCAGTGCCCAGGCGATCATATCGGTATATGAAACGAGTCTCGGGCGCGCAACGACCTTATGAAGCTCGGTCTCGGCGATAGCTCGAAGGTGATTATCCGAATCAGTGGCTGCATATTTCAGCTCCTCTTCTAGTATTTCAGTAATTCCATTCCACGACTTGACATTGTGTACCCTAGATGCTGTAGTGTCTGAAATAATATCACCTTGTGGTTTCTCTTCATTTTTCTTCGAAGCCCTTTTGGGTGCCATAGCTTTGTGTTCACTTGAAAACCTGTAACAGAGAGGAATTTAACTTCGAAATGATAATGTAAACGTTTCAAAATTCACTTTGAATATATCGTAAAAGCATTGAGATTTGTACCTTTGTTATGAATTTAAGGCTCTTAATGCAAAAGATATTACCGAATATATGCATTTAATGTTCATACTTAAGCTTTTTGAGTGTATTAAAAAACTTTCCAAATTGGATAATGTCGTTTTAAAGATCATTTATCAGAAATTTTACTTTAAACCTTGTTTATACTAATGATTAATTAGTGTTAATCTTGCTTTAAAATTTGAAAACGCTCGTATCGGAGTTTCAAAACTTTTGATGTCAAGGAAATAAGTCATCAAAAAAAAAACCGATTGCCGAAATCATGATATATTATTTAAGTTAAAACATTTTTATTGTCTTAATTAATCCAGATTAAACCTTTTTGAGATTTCATTAATCGGGAAATCGAGAATCGGGAAATCGGGAAATCCAATGATATGAAAACTGTTGCTCACAAAACCGCAAATCTCGATATCTCGATATGATTATTAACTCTTAATCATGATTAACATTAATTAGATTAACTTCAAACTTCACTTAAGGATTAACTATATCGCAAAATCGACAAATCGGGAAATACGATGACGAGTTTCTTTGTTCTCACAAAATCGCGAATCCCGATTTTGCAATGAGATTAACTTGAAGTTTAAACCTCTTTAACTTCTGATTTAAGTAAATGATGTATTAATTTAGGATTAATGTATCGGGAAATTGAGAATCGGGATTTCGCTATTCAATTTGTGTTGAACTTTTGCTGTTTCAAAACTCCGAATCCCGATATCCCGATGTAAATTTAAAATTCCTTAAGTTTTAAACATTACTGTTCATTTAAAAGATCATTTGAAAAGGTGTTTGAAACTTATGTTTGTTTAGATTTTTAATCATTCTTTATCGAAAAATGAACCATAAAGGCATCGTGAATTCGTTGGAGATGAAATTTTTCTTTAGGAAATTTATAAAATGCAAAGACTCAAAGATACAATTTTTTTTTTTTTATCCTCCAGGTCAAAAATTCAAGGTCTGTTTCAACACGGGGTACGCTCTATAAGTTCTCTCTCTAGAATAAGCCAAAATTCAACAAAGTATGCCATTTTGTCTATAACTCTTTTTCTGAGAGGTTCCAAAAAGTGAAAGTTGAAGGAATTGTATAAAATACACTGTATAACATTATGTACTATTTGCATATCTTTATTCATTACAGGTACATAGTTATGATTATTTCAAGTTAGGGTTGTTGACTAATCCAAAATTAGTCATGTGAGACTAAAGTAAAGTTTGATGAAAATACTATTCTCTTGTTGTTAAAGTTAAGGAAGGTTTATAGGTATGTGATCATACAAACCAGGGCTATTATAGAGTTACAAATCATATTTGGATGATGAAATTAATGAGGTATTTTGGTTGAGGTATAGGTTGTGGTACATGGTTGATTCTTCGTATGGTACATGTTGGTGGTTTGGTATATACTTTGGTATATGGTTGAGACACATATCTTGTGATGGTATGTTGGTGATCTTGGTACATGCTTGGTAGAAAAATTTGTTGGTGATGTTGGACATATATTTGAGATGTGTTCTTGGTATATGATCCATGTGAGAGGATCTAGCTGAGTATCAACGATAGTGACATGTTGGACAGGTTGGATACAATGACAAGATGATTGCAGGTTGAGGTATAGGTTGGTGCAGGGTTGATGCACTTGTTTATGGTACAGGTTTATTACAAGTCATTTGGACAAGTTATTGTGATAGGTTATTTGTATAGGTTTGGTGCATGGTTGATGCGTTTTTTTATGGTACAGGTTGAGGTACAGGTTGATGTATGGTACATGTTGGCACATGTTATTGGTATAGGTTGTTACATATTGATTACAGGTTGATTGGTACAGGTTTACAATAGTATATCTCATAGTGATAGTGTGGCATTGGTTCCATCATTCTACTTCTACATCCTGGCGGTTGGACGAGACAAGGACATGTGGTTGTATCGACCTTCCGGTTGTAGCCAGAGAAAATAGGGGGTTGTAGGCTCCTTCTGGTTGTATCCAGAGAATTGGGGAGTTGGATCTTCCCTCAGGTTGTAGCCTGATAACATAGGGGGTTGTAGCCTCCTTCTGGTTGTAGCCATATAATTGGGGAGTTGGATATTCCCTGAGGTTGTAGCCTGAGAAACTAGGGAGTTGTAGCCTCCTTCTGGTTGTATCTAGAGAATTTGGGAGTTGGATCTTCCTTCAGGTTGTATCCTGAGAAACTAGGGGGTTGGAGCCTCCTTCCAGTTGTAGCTGGAAAACAAAGGAATTTGGTTCTTCCAATGAATGTAATTCTTAAATACATATAAGAAAAAGAATTATGTGGCTTTTTACCACTTTGGGTTTCCACATAAAAAAACTTATGTACTTTGTATGTGTATGATTGCTCATTTGTTCATTTTTTATTTACTATGCAACTATTGGATGATAATGCTACATTGATATAACACTTGCATTTTCTGGTTAAAAAGAATTATTTCTCTATTACTGATTCACCCCCCCTCTCAGTAATCCAACAATTGGTTTCAGATCTGATTCCTTCAAGAATCATTTTAACCACTGAAAGGTAGATCATGGAGAGAAACAACATGTATAAACATGGAATACCACAGTTTGATGGACATAAGTATGCATTCTGGAGCAGAAGAATGAAAACATATATACATGCACAAGGATTTGAAATTTGGCAATATATATTAGATGGATACAAATAACCAATAGTTATGCCAACAAGTGAAAGAGAAATAAAAAACGGTCAAAATATTTCCAAAGCCACAAATGCACTTTTGAATGGTGTTGATGAATTGGTATACACCAGAGTTCTGCATTGTAAATCCACTAAAGATATTTGGGACAAATTTCAAAATATTTATGAAGGAGATTCAAAAGTCAAAGAAACAAAGCTTCAAACTTATAGAGGTTAGTTCAAACAACTAAAGATGAAGGAAGATAAGAATATTGCATCTTACTTCTGACGAGTTGATGAAATAGTAAATGAAATCATAAGATTGGGAGAAGAAATTAAATAATTTGTAACTGTTCAAAAGGTACTAAGATCTCTTCTTATGAGATTTGATCCTAAGATATCAACACTAGAAGAAAGAGTAGATCTAGAATCAATAAGCATGGACGAACTACATGGAATCTTCATAGCATATGAAATGAGAACTGAACAGGAAAATCTAGATATAAAAGAAGCAACTTTCAAAGCATCTAAAAGGTCAAAGCAAAAGGGAAATAAAAAATAAAAAGAACATAGCAACAATAGTGACATCTCGGAAGATGATGAAAAAATAGACAATTTTGTCAAGAGATTGAACAAGGGAACCAACGACAGATATAAAGGTAAGCTTCGATTGATTTGTTTTAATTGTGATGGCATTGTTCATTTTGAAGAAAAACGTCCTCATAAGAAAAATAAGGGGAATGATTAAGATTACTCAAATAACAAAAAAACATATAAAGGCAAAACAACCATAGAGAAAGTTTTCAAGAAAAGCTGAAGCACCAAAGAAGACATCTCCTCATCAGATGAAGATGAAGCCAGTGACAGTGATACATAAAGAGTTATATTCATGGCAGTAGAAGACTTTGATAAAGAAGAAACCGAAGAAGAATATGAAGAGGCAGAAGTTGACTACCGAGAATAATTTTTGAATTCCATAGAAGTTATAAGAAGAGAAAAGAGGAAAAACTAGAAGCTACAAGAAAAACTAGAAAAGAAGGAAGACACTCCAGAACTAGAGCAGATCATAATGGAATTGATGGTTCAAATAGAAGAATATTAAAGAATTGAATAAACACTCAAAGAAAAGTTAGAAGAAAGAATGATCATTGGAAATTTGGAAGAAGAGATTGACACATTGAGAAAGGATCTTCAAAAGAAAAATATGTAGAACAACTCAAAAGTTTTGGATGACATTATCAACAGTCAAAGGCCTAATCATGACAAGTCCGTACTTGGATACAATCAGACAGAAAAGGGATCAAGCTCCAAATAAAAATAACAAGAAACATATCGAAAACATTATGCAGAAACAATCAAAGGGGATAGGAAGACCTACAAGGAAGATTATAGGGACACTTCGCCACCGAGAAGATTCATATTTTAGAATCAACGACCGACAGAAACAAATAGGCATCAAGAAGAAGAAGGATTCATAAGAGTAACTCCTTTCATAATATATTCAACTCCCAGGTATCAAACTATATGTTTGGGTTTATGTTATGCATGTAATAATTTTGGACATAAAGTTGTAAATTACAGAGATAATAGCAGGAACATAAACAACTTTGAAATTCATACACAAAATGGTTATCCAAGAAGGCCTAGTGAAACACAAATAAGAAGCTACAACATGTTTGAATCATTGAGTACTGAAGTGGAATACTACAAGTGAAATAACTTTCGACACATGGCCAAAGATTGTAGAATGACAATCCCTCCTAGAGAACCATAATAGAACAACAACAGTAACAAACAGGATCCTCAGAAGAGAACATGGATAAGAAAGCATAAGAAATATAGAAATGAAGAATTCACACTTGATCTAAAATCTAAGCAGAATAAGCGTGGTTGGTATGTTGATAGTGGTTGTTCAAAACATGAAGAAAAGGTGAAAAAATACTAGGTCCCAGAGATCAGAATATTGGAAATAAAACGAGATGAAGAAAATTCTATAGAGAAAAGGAAAGATGTCAGATACAAAAATATTTGGAAAACAAGTGAATGAAAAGAAGCATAGGTGAATAAGGAACATGTTCAAGAGATTGTACTTTTAGGCACTGTAGTGAAAGATGAATCCAAAAACAGAATGAAAGAGGTCAGAGCTCATAGAGATGATGATGAATACACTTTAGAAAAGGAATTGTTCTGAGCCATCCAACTTAGAGACTCAAAGATAATATGAATAATAGACAGGGGAGTCTATGCGGTAGCTGAGATAGACGAAAGAACCATCCTTCGAGGAGCTTGCAGAATTTGAGTAGACAGATTCAACGCATTCAATTAGCATAAGTACAATATGATAGATTAATCAATTATAGTAGTACTTCATGATAGTACAATGACATATGAGTCAAAATTATGGACAATTGTGTAGCAGAGTCTTGAACAGTATGGACATATATGGATGTGAAATCAACTTTTCTGAATGGGGAACTTGAAGAAGAAGTCTGTTGGTTCCTAGAGCATGGTACTCTAGACTGGATAAAATGTACGACAGGTAGGGTTAAGAAAAGGAAGTGCAAACAACAAACTCTACATCAAGGTAACTCAAGATGGTATTTTATTAATTGAAGTTTACATTGATGATATTATTTTTGGAAGTACTAATGACAGGTTAAGCTAGAAATTTTCAAAGGATATGCATAATGAATTTTAAATGTCATTACTTGGAGAAATGTCGTTATTTATGGGTCTTCAGATATGTCAAAGAAGCCAAGGAATTTTTATTTCTCAAAATAAGTATATCAAAGAAATGTTAAAGAGGTTGGGAATAGAATATTGCAAACCAGTTACCACTCCTATGAAAACCAATTGCAAGTCTAGCAAAGATGATGATTCAAATTCTACAGACCAGAGGCTATACCGGTCAATTATTGGTATCTTACTATATGTGACAACATCCAAACCAAATTTAATGCAGGTAGTTGGATAGGTGGCACGATTTCAAGAAGAACCAAAGGAATCACNGTAGGGTTAAGAAAAGGAAGTGCAAACAACAAACTCTACATCAAGGTAACTCAAGATGGTATTTTATTAATTGAAGTTTACATTGATGATATTATTTTTGGAAGTACTAATGACAGGTTAAGCTAGAAATTTTCAAAGGATATGCATAATGAATTTTAAATGTCATTACTTGGAGAAATGTCGTTATTTATGGGTCTTCAGATATGTCAAAGAAGCCAAGGAATTTTTATTTCTCAAAATAAGTATATCAAAGAAATGTTAAAGAGGTTGGGAATAGAATATTGCAAACCAGTTACCACTCCTATGAAAACCAATTGCAAGTCTAGCAAAGATGATGATTCAAATTCTACAGACCAGAGGCTATACCGGTCAATTATTGGTATCTTACTATATGTGACAACATCCAAACCAAATTTAATGCAGGTAGTTGGATAGGTGGCACGATTTCAAGAAGAACCAAAGGAATCACATGTATTAGAAGTGAAGAGAATTTTCAGATATCTCAAAGGAATAGAAGAGTTTGGATTATGGTATCCAAAAGGAAAGGATGTATCAGTTATTTCCTACACAGATGCAGGTTGGGCAGGTTGCATTGATGACTGACTAAGCACCAGTGGAGCAACGTTCTACTTGGATATACAGGTTGAGTATGATGAGCCCATTCCAATCTATTTTGATAATACAAGCACGATCAGTATCTCAAAGAACCTGGTGATGCACTCCAAGATAAAGCACATTCCAATAAAGTATCACTTTCTACGGGAATAGGTTGTAGAGAAGAACATTAGATTTGAATATGTGGGCACAAAAGAACAAGTGGCAGGCATCTTTACAAAACCACCTCCAATGGAATCCTTTGAGTATTTTCTCCAGAGACTTGGAGTAATTTATACTCCAAAATGAATTATTTTGAATTCTTATCTTATATGTCTTATATTTACAAGAGGAAGCACCATAAAGAGGACAATTCAGATTGGGGGATCAGTTTCATGAAGAGTACAGTCAAGGGGGGTATCCCCAAGGACAATTCAGTTAGGAGGAGAAACCATGGTTGTAAAGATACCTTTTCCATTGATGACAAAGGCGGAGAGATTTATCAGATGCAAAGGTAAATTCTTGGAGAAAGAGCACATAGGCATGGTTCCAGGGGGAGCATGAGTGATACGAATTATGTATTGCATCAGAGTGTTGTCATCAATGTCAAAGGGGGAGATTGTTGATTATTTGGGTTGGTTTTCATTGATGTCAACACTTGAAGAAAGTCTGGTAGAGAATTTCGGTAGCACAAAAGTTTGGGTAATGGACCCAAGTTTGTTTGATGTATAATGGTATGAGTTTTAATATATTTGAAGGTAAGACTATTTTTTATGGATGGTATATGTCATTCCATTTCCGGTGGTATGTGGAATGTTACATAACTCCTCACGGTTAGAGAATTATGGCCATGTGAAGTTGGAGAACCCTCATGAGACATCTAAAAGCCCCAAAAGGTCAAAGTAGTCAAAGTGGTTGCAAAGAAGAAATTATTTAAATAATAAAGTTAATGGAGAAATTACTAAGTGGACAAGTGGTTAGAAGTGGGTTAGCCCTAAAATAAGGAAAGTGGTTTAAGAGATTTAAAAGGTAAATAATAAAGTGAAGTGATGAGTGTACTATAAGTCAAAGTGGATACAAAATAAATTATTTAAATAATAAATTTAATGGAGAAATTACTAAGTGGACAAGTGGTTAGAAGTGGGCTAACCCTAAAATAAGTAAAGTGGGTTAAGATGTTTAAAAGGTAACCCCTTGAGGAAGCTACATGAAAGTATAAATAGGAGGCAAGGATCTCTCATTTTAATCACACTTGAGCATATTGAACATCTACAAGTGACTGAGGTAACCAAAGGATATCTGAGCCTAATTTCAGAGTGAAGGTGAAGTAAAGAAGGTTGAAATTCAAAGGAGGATAAAATATTTTGATGATTCTTTCTAAGGTATGTTATTTACAGGTCATCTCACCATTTTCGCAATAAATTTTTTCCTAGAATTATTCATACCGTGAAATTGGGAGGACGTTGAGGAAACACATCCAATTAGTTATGATAAAAATTTCATCTTGTCAGTCGTTTTAGTTTTGGAGTTACACTCTGTGGAAAATAGGGTTTTTGGCTAGTCCTGAAACTAGTCTAAAACAAGTGTTTCGGGTAAAAACGTCATAAATTCTTCATAACATATCCAAATTCAGTAATACCAAATGTATTGGTTATATTAAAGTTTGTATTATTCGGTGTACCATTTTAAGATACATACAACAAAATTTCGTGTGGGGAATGATCTACAAGTTATCTCTCTAGAATAAGCCATAATTCAACAAGGTATGCCATTTTTTCTATAAATCCTTTTCTGAGAGGTTCCAAGAAGTGAAACCTAGAGGCATTGCATAAAATAAACTGAATAACATTGTGTACTATTTTCAGATCTTTATTCATTACAGGTACATAGTTATGATTATTTCAAGTTAGGGTTTTTGACTAATCCAAAATTAGTCATGTGAGACTAAAATAAAGTTTGATGAAAATACTAATCTCTTGTTGTCAAATTTAAGGAAGGTTTGTAGGTATGTGATCATATACACCAAGTCCATTACAGAGTTACAAATCATATTTGGATGATGAAATTAATGAGGGATTTTGGTTGAGGTATAGGTTGTGGTACATGGTTGATTCTTGGTATGGTACATGTTGATGGTTTGGTATATGCTTTGGTATATGGTTGAGACACATATCTTGTGATGGTATGTTGGTGATCTTGGTACATGCTTGGTAGAGGCATTTGTTGGTGATGTTGGACATATAGTTGAAAGGTGTTCTTGGTATATGATCCATGTGAGAGGATCTTGTTGAGTATCGATGACAATGATAGGTTGGACATGTTGGATACCGTGTCACGTTGATTACAGGTTGAGTTACAGATTGGTGCATCGTTGAGACACTTGTTTATGGTACATGTTGATTACAGGTTTTTTGGATAGGTTATTGTGACATGTTTGGTGCATGGTTGATGTATTTGTTTATGGTACATGTTGAGGTACAGGTTGATGTATGGTATATGTTGGAACAGGTTATTGGTATAGGTTGTTACAGGTTGATTGGTACAGGTTTTCAACAGTATATCTCAGAGGGAAAGTGTGATAGTGGTTCCATCATTCTACTTCTATGTTAGGGTGGTTGGATAGGGAAAGGATAGGTGGTTATAGACAACTTTTGGTTGTAGCTGGAGATCATAAGGGATTGTAGCCTCCTTTTGGTTGTAGCCATAGAATTGGGGAGTTGGATCTTACCTCAAGTTGTAGCCTGAGAACATAGGGGGTTGTATCCTCCTTCTAGTTGTATCTACAGAATTGGGGAGTTGGAGCTTCCCTCTGGTTGTATCCTGAGAAACTAGGGGGTTGTAGCCTCCTTCTAGTTGTAGCCAAAGAATTTGGGAGTTGGAGCTTCTTTCAGGTTGTATCCTAAGAAACTAGGGGGTTGGAGCCTCCTTCCAGCTGCAGCTGGAAAACAAAGGAAGTTGGTGCTTCCAATGAATGTAATTATTAAAGACATAAGAAAAAACATTATGTGGTTTTCTCCCGCTCTGGGTTTCCACGTAAAAACACTAGTGTACTGTGTATGTGTATGATTTCTCATTTCTTCATTGTTTATTTACTCTAAAAATATTGGATGATAATACTACATTGATATAACACTTTCATTTTATGGTTAAAAATGATTGTTTCTCTATTATTGATTCACCCCCTCTCAATAATCCAACAATTGGTTTTAGAGCTGGTTCCTTCAAGAATCAGTTTAACCACTGAAAGGTAGATCATGGAGAGAAACAACATGTATAGACATGGAATACCACAGTTTGATGGAAAAAAAGTATGCATTCTAGAGCATAAGGATGAAAACATATATACAGGCATAGGGATTTGAAATTTGGCAATCTATAGTAGATGGATACAAAGAATTAGTAGTTCTACCAACAAGTGAAAGAGCAATAAAAATCGGTCAAAATAATTTCAAAGCCACAAATGAACTTATGAATGGTCTTGGTGAATTGGTATACACCAAAGTTATGCATTGTAAATCTACTAAAGTTATTTGGGACAAACTTCAAAATATTTATGAAGGATATTCAAAAGTCAAAGCAACAAAGCTTCAAACTTACAAAGGTTAGTTTGAACAACTAAAGATGAAGAAAGATGAGAATATCATAGCTTACTTCTTATGAGTCGATGAAATAGTAAATGCAATCATAGGATCCTAAGATATCTTCCTATGAGATTTGATCCTAAGATATCATCACTAGAAGAAAGAGAAGATCTAGACTCAATAAGCATGGACGAACTACATGGAATCTTCACAACATATGAAATGAGAACTGAACAGGAAAATCTAGATACAAAAGAAGTAGATTTCAAAAAATCCAAAATCTCAAAGAAAAAGGGAAAGAAAAAATAAAAAGAACATAGCAGCAATAGTAACATCTCGAAAGATGATGAAGAAATAGCCAATTAAAGTGAAAGTGAAGTGATGAGTGTACTATAAATCAAAGTGGATACAAAATAAATTATTTAAATAATAAATTTAATGGATAAATTACTTAGAGGACAAGTGGTTAGAAGTGGGTTAGCCCTAAAATAAGGAAAATGGGTTAAGATGGTTAAAAGGTAACCCCTTGAGGAAGCTACATGAACGTATAAATAAGAGGCAATGCTATTTAATTTTAATCACACTTGAGAATATTGAATATATACAAGTGACTAAGGTAACCAAAGGATATCTAAGCCTAATTTTAGAGGGAAGGTGAACTAGAGAAGGACAAAATTAAAGGGAGGATAAATTATTTTGATGATGCTTTCTAAGGTATGTTATTTACAGGACATCTCACCATTTTCACAATAACATTTTTTATAGAATGATTTATACTGTGAAATTGGGATGTCGTTGAGTCAACATATTCAAGTAGCTATGATACAAATTTCATCTTGTGGATCATTGCAGTTTTGGAGTTACACTCTGTGGAAAATAGGGTCTATGGCTAGTCCTGAAATTAGTCTAAAACATGTGTTTTGGGTAAAAACGTCATAACTTCTTAATAAAAAATCCAAATTCAGTAATACCAAATGTATTGGTTAGAGTATAGTCTTTGGTATTATGTGTACCATTTCCAGATCGATACAACAAACATTTTGTGCAGGGCACGCTCTAGAAGTTCACTCTCTAGAATAATTCAAAATTCAACAAGGTATGCCATTTTTCCTATAACTCCTTTTCTGAGAGGTTCCAAGAAGTGAAACCTAGAGGAACTACATAAATGACACTGATTGACATTCTGTACTATTTTCATATCTTTATTCATTACAGGTACATAGTTATGATTATTTCAAGTTAGGGTTGTTGACTAATCCAAAATTAGCCATGTGAGACTAAAGTAAAGTTTGATGAAAATACTAGTCTCTTGTTGTTAAAGTTAAGGAAGGTTTATAGGTATGTGATCATATACACCAGGTCTATTACAAATTTACAAATCATATTTGGATGATGAAATTAATGAGGGATTTTGGTTGAGGTATAGGTTGTGGTACATGGCTGATTCTTGGTATGGTACATGTTGATGGTTTGGTATGTGATTTGGTATATGGTTGAGACACATATGTTGTGATGGTATGTTGGTGATCTTGGTACATGCTTGGTATAGGAATTTGTTGGTGATGTTGGACATATATTTGAGAGGTGTTCTTGGTATATGATCCATGTGAGAGAATCCGGTTGAGTATCAGTGACAATGACATGTTCGATAGGTTGGATACAGTGACAGATTGATTACAGGTTGAGGTACATGTTGGTGCATGGTTGATGCACTTGTTTATGGTACAGGTTGATTACAGGTTGTTTGGACAGGTTATTGTGACAAGTTATTTGTATAGGTTTGGTGCATGGTTGATGCATTGTTTTATGGTACAGGTTGAGGTACATGTTGGCACATGTTATTGGTACAGGTTGATTGGTATAGGTTTACAACAATATATCTCACAGTGATCATGTGACAGTGGTTCCATCATTCTACTTGTATGTTTGGGTGGTTGGATGTGGAAAGGATAGGTGGTAGTAGACACCTTCTAGTTTTATTCGGAGAACATAAGGGGGTTGTAGCTTCCTTATGGTTGTATCCAACTTTCAATTGTATCTGGAGAACATAGGGGGTTATATCCTCCTTCTGGTTGTAGCCAGATAATTGGGGAGTTGGAGGTTCCCTCATATTGTATCCTAAGAACATAGGGGGTTGTAGCCTCCTTCTCGTTGTATCCAGAGAATTGGGGAGATGGATCTTCCCTCAGGTTGTAGCCTGAGAAACTAGGGGGTTGTAGCCTCCTTCTGGTTGTATGTAGAGAACTTGGGAGTTGGAGCTTCCTTCATATTGTAGGCTAAGAATCTAGGGGGTTGGAGCCTCCTTCCAGTTGCATCTGGAAAACAAAGGAATTTGGTGCTTCCAATGAACTTAATTCTTAAATAAATATAAGAAAAAACATTATGTGTTTTTCTCTCGCTTTACGTTTCCACGTAAAAACATTGGTGTACTATGTATGTGTATGATTGCTCATTTGTTCATTGTTTATTTACTCTGCAACTATTGGATGATAATGCTACATTGATATAACAATTGCATTTTGTTGTTAAAAAGTATTATTGCTATATTATTGATTCATCCCGCCTCTCAGTAATCCAACAACCCTCTAAAGTGATAATCTCTAACAACATGAAAAAATTACTCAAAAAAGGACACCATGGTGTAATTGCACAATTTTTCTCACTAGATGTTTTAACATCTAGACCCTCTACTCCAATGGATCTCCAAAACGTTATTGAAAATTATTCTAGGGTATTTGGAGAGATGCCTAAGGTTCTTCCACCTACTTGAGATCATGACCATGATGTCCATTTTCAACTAGGAGACATACTAGCTAACATTAGGCCTTACATGTACCCATATTTCCAAAAGAGTGAGATTTATAATATAGTTCAAGAAATTTTATAGGTTGGCATCATTCAACCTAGCCAAAGTATTTTCTCTTCACTAGTGGTGATGGTGAAAAAGAAGAACTTTCATGGAATATGTATATAAACTATAGACAACTCAACAAAATGACCATTAAAGATCAATTTCTTATTCCTATCATTGATAAATTACTAGATGAATTGCAAGGAGCAATTTTATTTACGAAGTTGGACCTCCATTTTGGATATCATCAAATTAGAATGAGGAAATGAGACATCCTAAAAACACCCTTTAGAACACATGAACGTCATTATGAGTTTTTGGTAATGTCATTTGGTCTTGCTAATGCACCTTCAACATTTCAAATATTGATGAATTATGTTTTCGAACTCTTCCTTAGAAAATTTGTGTTAGTATTTTTTGATTAAATATTAATCTATAACAGATGTTGGGAAGCTCATGTATAATATGTTGGGAATATCATGTATAATATATTGATATCATCTTAAAACTATTGGAAGAGCAACAAATATATGAAAAACCTTCCAAGTGTTCCATTGGGTTCAAGAAGTGGAACATTTGGGTCATATTGTATCTCATGATGGTGTCAAAGTGTACCATAACAAGATTAAATATATTATGGACCGATCAATTCCCAAAATCTTGAAGAATATTAGAGGATTCTTAGGATTCACAAGCTATTATCGTAATTTTGTCAAGAAATATATTCAAATATAAACACCTCTAAAAACATTATTAAAAAAGGATGAATATTCTTGGATTCAAGAAGAAACCACATATTTTGAAAAATGTAAGGAGACTATGTGGACAAATCCTATCTTGGCCATGCCTAACTTCACAAAAACCTTTATTGTTCAGTTTGATGCCTTAGGGAATGGCATTGGTGGAGTTTTAATGCAAGAAGGAAGGCTTGTTGGCTATAAAAGTATCCAACTTAAAGGAAATGACTTACTCAAACCCATTTATGAAAAGGAAATGTTGTACATATTACATGTAGTTAAGAAATGACACCCTTAATAATAGTAAGACGCTTCAAGTTAAAAACATATCATGATAGTTTGAAGTACTTATTGGACAACTATTATCTTTAGAAGAGAAAACAAA
>SNQJ01S0042699.1:79241-109753 GCA_010110895.2 Picea sitchensis
AAAATATCATTGAACATACATTCAAACAACTGCATAAAAGAAGTGGGCCAATCTGTCTAATAGTTGTGATAAAAATCATCTATGTCATTTTTTGCAAATATTTCAAAGGCCACCATGTGAAGCTTCCTTCCTTCTCTTTCAGAGAGACATATCCATCTATTGTGTCTTCATATAGAAGGGTTATGTTACTTGTGACCTTTATAACATTTACATTTGTGTCTCCCGATCCACTCAATTTCACTCCATGTATAATAGATACTGAGTGAATCTGTCTGATGCCCATAGTAGAATCGTCATACAGATCCAACAAATTTACTTTGTCACCTTCTTGGAGTTTATGATCAATATATTTTTGTAAAAACAAAAAGAAATATACATTATCTAGAGATATGAAAAATGTTAAAACAAGATATGAAAAATGTTAAAACAAGAATTATATCATAATATTTAGCATATAATTATTGCACTCACCTCGAGTTCACTAGTACCACAATGAATATACTGCACATTATTCTCGAGTTTAACGTCAATATGATCGCTATCAATATTGAGATCTCTTAGTGCATCTTTCATATTTCTTTTTAAAAGGACTTGTCCTTTTCATCGTGCGTCTTTTATAGAGTTTCCCTACATGTGGTTTCATCATGCCAAAAAAATACACGACGTTCAAAAGTATTAAGAATGTGTTACTAAGCATTCAAAAGTATGAAGAATGAAAGCAATAAATTTTGTTAAAAAGAACATTTTAAGCGTGAAAATTTATGACAAAACATTGGGACAAATTAACTATCACAACAAAAATTTGATTACCTCAAATTTAGCACCACTATCAACAATGTCCTTTACACATTTCTCGGTGAGTTCTTGATTATCAATATGACCAATATTGACATGATATTGTGCAGTCTTCAAAGCTTTGCTGACATAAATGCATTTTCTTTTTGTTGAAACTGCATGTTTCATATGATTTCTCTGCATGTGCTTTAACCATCATGCAAAAAAGTATACAACATTTAAAATTAGTAGCAAACTGTCTCCAAGGGAACTATTCTCATTTTCAAACAATGAAACAATAGAATCACAACAAGCATTAGCAGAGATGTAAAAAAAGAAGTGCAGAACATGAAACATTGTGATGAGCCTTCGAATATCTTTTATGATATAATAGTTATGATATTAAAAGAATTTAAAGCATTATTTTACAAGAAATGATCTCATTGCCCAAGGCAATTAACCTTACAATTCATAACTTTGGATATTTGTAGTCGAGTTTCCTTAGCAGAAAGTAGCACTAAATGTCAATAGTAAAAAAATTTAAGCATCAAGAAACTCTCCATTATCTACAGTCATGTTGCCTTAACAAAAATAAGCACTATATTCAATATCAAATAAAGGTTAATCATCAAGCAGAAAGGGATACCACCTGTATAGGAGTGGACATTTACATCTTATAATAATTACCTATAGAAATTATCTCAATAAAAATAAACTTCTTTAATTTGTATTTCTCTTGTATTTATATATTTCCATCTACAATACCAAATCAACAAAGGAATCTTGATAATATACTGAGTTTTGTGGAACCTAGGGTTGTGAACTAGTACATTGTCACAAAAGGCGAGAATGGGGAAGAAAAGAGGCTAAATGAAACCTATATAATCAATGTGGAAAGGAAGCTCGGATGCTCAGTTTTCCGTCTACCTGAAGACATTGTTGAGGTCAATCCTAAAATGATACTTATATGTATTGCAAGCATTATTATTTGGAGTCTTACAAGACAAACCAGTGAAGATGCAGGGATTTAAGATAGTGAAAATGGAAGTGTAACTAGAAGTTTCTCAAACCTTTTTATTGATGACAATACTTCAGATGATTCTTTACCACTTGATAATGGAAGTGAATGTATATTACAATGACACACTATGTGGAAGTATTCGTTTCATATCCTTGGCTTCAGAGCCAATTCACTCAGGCAGAGCTTCAAAATTTAAAATAACAATATGCATCCATGAATAAGGAGAATGGTGAATTAACTATTGGAGATTTGAGCTCTGGAATGACTAAACTGAAATATTTTTGAGGATTTATTCATCGAGGAGGAGGTAAGAGTTGTTGTGGGGGAATACCATTCGAATGAAAAAGAGATTGTGGATTTAGAAGGTTTTCTATAGATTTATCTTAATTTGCAGACATAGGTAGATACAAAATTAAGTGGTTCCAAGAACAAATTTTCATTTCTAAATACTACCACAACCACCTTGCCTCACAAAATTGGAGAATCTGAGTTCAGGTGGCATTTTTTTCTCATATCAATAACTACCTTAGAGATGATCCAGTGGTGAAAAGATACCTTCCAATTGATCATATGACAAATTATCTCTTTGATATAGTGAAAGATGGCATTCTTCTATGCAAATTGATCAATGTGGTTTTTCCTGGAACTATCGATGATCAAGCAATAAATATGAAACCAAATATTAATCCATGAGAAATAAATGAAAATCAAACACTTTGTCTCAATTCTTCAAACTCCATTGGATGCATAGTAGTAAATATTGGAACAGAGGACTTAGTTGAAGGGAAACCTCATCTTGTCCTTGCAAAGTTCATAAACAAAATCAAATTTCATTCTTGGACAAAAAGAAATAAACCTACATCTGTTATGTTTTATTGAGTAGGGATTCAACAAAAAATGGGACTATCTTTTGTATTTCCACACAGATATTCACTTTCAGGGACATAATTTTGTGTTCTTTTAGGGACATATTTTTTGTTCTTTCAGGGACATATTTTTGTGTTATTTCATGGATATATCATGCATTTTTACTAATAAGAAATATATCAAACATACTTGATATTTAAAGGCAGAACACAAAGCTGATTATAGAAACGCAGAGCGTTGATTTTGGAAATAGAGGATGGTTCTACACAATGCAAGGTCGATGAGAAGGCAGAAGAAGAAGAAGGTATATCCACATGAAACTGTATTTTCCTATAGATTTAAGTGATTTCACTAATTCTCATCAAGAGAGTGTGAGCGAGAGAACTTAAGAGTTCATTATTAATGCAGTAGACTGAGTGGAAACAAACAAAAGCCTACAACTTGTGGTTCAATTTACAAGCACAAAACTAGTCAAACAATACAAAATGAGATACAATAGATTGTGTTGCAAGAAGAAATGGCATACACATGTTCAAACAAGAAGAAATTATATCAATAGATCCCTCTTACCTCACTTGAATCAGTGGAATTATGTTGATTCCATGAAAAAACTATAGGCTTAACAGAGGCAACCAACTGCAAAATTGTCTCACTGAGATCATGTATGCTACTCATTACATGTTGGTACCCAACACTCAAGTTGACATCATTTGCAATGGCTCTTACTGGGATACTTTCAATTCCAACTGAAGGTTGCGAGATATCAGTTGATGCTCTAGATTTGCACTTGATCTTACTGTCAAATTTACAAGACTCTAATCCTGCCATATACTGGACAATATCTTCTACCCCTGGTTCTCTGTTACTATTTTCCACCTAAAATACAATGTCAAGTTTCAACATAGTCAGTTCAATAAACATATCAAAATAAATAACAATTTAAATTCAACCAAAAAACAACACTTACATTCAATTTGTCTCTTTTGGCCTACAACCTACCTCGACCAAATTTATATGGAGCCCTGACATTATCTCTTGCTTTCATGTCTATGTTCCTCTTTGTGAAATATTCTTTAGAATGCATAGTTTCCTTCAATTCTTCCCATTCTTTTGGAGATAGAGTGGAGTTTGTCCTATCTTTTCCTTCAATGATTAATTTTCTATAATTGTATCTATAGTTGTTCATCAGAAGCCTCATCTTAGACTTGTAATATTTTCTAGAGATTTGTCCACCAACAATCTCAAAATAATTTTCCATTTTTTGTATAATATTTTCCACACTTTGTGGATCTTGATCTGAAAATTTTGATTTGGTAATATCAAAATGGGCCCTCATATTGTTCCCAACTCGAAGGCCCATCTTGCTTCATTTGACACTATGGGCTCACCATATTTTGACACGTCAACCAAGAATGGATTCTTACCTTATATTTTCCTTTCTTTTGCATTCCTCTCTGTAAATATATACAAACCTTGACTCAATATTTGTCTTTTAACAAAAGTGGACACATTTTTTGAACCACTAGAAATATTTCTAGGTGATCCAGTTCCATTAGTAGATGCAATAGGTGTATTTTGAAGCACAACATATGTAAGTGTATTATCTTCACAACTTGCATTAAGTGAAGCTGCATGTTTGTTGGCCACATCAGATTTAGCAGTAGGTAGCTTAATACCGGTGTCTATAGATGTTGGTTCTAACATCTCCTTTAATTTTGAATAAATGATCTCCAAACTTGATTTTCCTTTTATGTCATGATTATTGATAGTCTCTTTTAGAATTTGTGTGAATATATCATCCTTACGTTGTACATCACCATGTGCAATATCTTCCTACACATCACCACATGCATTATCAATTTGCTCATCACCACCACCACTATTATTTTTAGTAGTTACATTCGCTACATCGTTAATGTGTTTTCTTCTACGTGGAGTTGGTGGCAATAGATCTTTATTTCCCTTTGATTTTTTCTCCACTTTCTCTGTGCTATTTTTTTCTTGCTTATAAAAAAAATCATATTATGTCTTATATACATAAATCTCTTTCCTATAAAAAAATTAAACACTATTAAACAAATAATATACTACTTAAGTGGATTAACAACTTGTCTATTTGTCAAACCAAGAGAAGATAAATATTCATCACTCTTGGCTACATTTTCTCTACGAGAGCACTCATATTTTGTCAAGCTTTTTGAATTATCATTGAAGTAATCTAGTTTTCACTTCAAAGGATTTTTCTTTATATCCTAAAGTCCAAATAAATAATAATGTATAAATCAACCACTTGAATCAGTAGAACAACAATGGAATATGAGTTTGAAACTCAGATTTTATTAATTGCATTGGCTGAAAAATTAAGTGCACAAGTGAAAGAACAAAAGCCACTTAAAATCATCCCTTGAAGAGTTTCTTATTGTTGGACATATTGTCAGGGGGAGATTGTTGGACATATTTTCATTGATGTGTTGTCATTGATGTCAACATCCGATGTCATTATGATGCGATGATAAGTTGTTATGCACAATATGCAGAGGAATCTACCTAAAGCTGAGGAGAGACAACGTATTAGATTTCACGAGATCAGTGTAAATGAGGAAACACCATCGGGATAAAATTCCCAACAGATCAATGACCTCTATCAGTTAGAATCCAAGTACAAAACCAAAAATCTCATAAGGGAAATCACATTGTAATGATGATGAGTTTTTATGATAAACATACAAAAGAATATACCAAAAAACTCAAAAGGGAAAGCTCATAGCGGAAATGCAATCAACATTAAAATCCCCACAACAAAACTACAAAAGAGTCAAGGGAGAATCATGTACACTAATGTAGATTTCAGGACAAACCAAGACCTTCAGATATGGGAGTTACAGAAGAGAATTCATATCTACATCTAATTGAGTCTTAACCATCAGATCTCAGTAAGGGCAGATCAACAAAGAAGAACCATTATGGGATGCATGGGTTGAAGTTAACAATCGCACAAGTTTCAGTCCTGAAATCATCCATGATCATTGATATACTATGGGATCATTCTCGACCATTAGATAAGGTCAAGGTTTAATTGGGGAATCCCGCTTCGGGAAAATTGAGAATTGGGAATGAATAAATAAATCTGGACCATGGATCTAAGAGTTGATCACAACCATTGGATCAAGGATTCACGAGATCCCCAAATAGTCGAAATCTCGATAGTCGTTGGATCGTATTAAGCATTTCGGGAAAAAAATGGATAGTTAGATGACGTCAAGATGATCGAGGTTTAATCGACAAATATCACTTTGGGAGATTTGGGAAATGGGAGTGTATAACCCAAAGTGTCAAATTTCGAAATGAATCTAGATCATTGATCTAGAACTGATCATGACTATTGGATCAAGGATTCACGAGATCCCGAAACAACCGAAATCTAGACAACTTTTGGATCATGTTAGGTTGTTTGTGTCAAAGAAGGATTGTTAGATGACGTGAAGATGCTCAATATTTAGTTGGATAATCTCACTTCAGGAGATTTGGGAAATGGGAGCATATAACCCAAAGTGTCGAAGGCCAAATTGAACTGATCATATTCCTTGGATCAAGAATTCAGATGAACCTATGACTGTTAGATCCAGGAGGAGGTCATGTGCCACATCAAGAGATCCACGTCATCATACCACATCAGCAAGGACACATGGTGTAGTCATATGGTGACAAGTGTCTTGGTCCAGTTGGAAATTTAGGTTACGTAAGTCACAAATCTAGGTGACACGTGGTAGCCACTCGACTAGTGCCAAGTCAGCAGTGATGTCAGCAAGTTATGTCACTTTGGGAGTTTTTCCTTCGGGGGAAACCAACAACTAATTGAAGAATCAAAGGTCAAATTCAATGTAAAACGTTGATCTAAGATCTTCCATATTCTCACATGACCGTCAGATCAGGAGACAGTCAACTTTGATGCTTACCACTCCAGTGAAAATGAGCTAAGAACATATGAAATTACTCGAAGGCTGAAGCCGCGAAGTAATGACAACCGTTTATATGAATTAGAATATGGGAACTGTCAGATCAGGAGATAGTCAACTTTGACACTGACCAACTCCGGTCGAAATTGGAAAAAAAATTACCTGGACCATTGAACTCTCGAAGTGAATGATAATCGTCCACCCAATGGTTGATCAAGTCATGGTTGTCAATTTGTTTGAGACCTATGGACAAGCCAGGATCGCCCATCTACAAAAGAAAAAATATCGATCATCCTATCTACTTTGGCTAAATGTACTCCAAGAGGTTGAAAGATTGCAGAGGATGGAAGTCCTGAAGTAAATAATAGTTGTCCATCTCAATGTTTGATTAAGTCATAGCCGTTGGATTAAGCAGTGGAAGGATAGTGTAAGGATCAAATATGAACCATTGATTTGGTTATGGGAATCATGCTAACCATTAGATCCATCCTTGTGAGAGGTAACTACTCCAGAAGATTGAATGAGAGAGAAATCGCCCGAAGGCTGAAGTATCAGAGGACTAGGTTCCAGCCTCCGGTCATGGGTTATGAACACATAAGCCATGAGTCGCTTAGTACATCACTCAATTAATAAGCCTATGGATTTTCACATATGGTCACATGTAAATGGTTTGAAGGAAGCGCTCGGTAGGATTCAATTTCTACAATATTTGCAGAGACATGGAATCGAGTTAAAAATTGATCCATAACCTATGATTGATCTATTAAAAGCACATTTACTAAATTAAAATCATTCACAATAATGTTTGAATAAATAACATGGATTATTGTTAATTTAATGAAGAGGTGTGATGGTCCAAGCAAAGGGACACAAAGCTTCATAACTCACACCAGTTGGAAGAATATATAAACAAGAAATAATGGTGAGAATAAAGTGTCTCTATAGTCCATATTAGAAGATAAAAAAAAAAACAGAGTGCAAGAAGAAGAACTGATGATTTTGATGAAGTGAGGGTGGAAGGGAGGAGCAAAAAAGGATCCATATCCTTTATTTAAGGGAGTTGGTGCTTCATGGGGTTGGTGCCTTAAAAGATAAGGGAGTTGGTGCTTCCTATGGTTGGTTCCCTAAAAACAAGGGATTCGATGCTTCCTAGGGTTGGTTCTTTGAAGAAGGGGATTTGTGTCTACTAGAGTTAGTGCTCTAAAAAGGATTGGTGTCCTACACTATTTTTTATTAAAATCATTGTAATTCCTATTAATTATATTTATATAATTGATTTTACATACAAGTCCATTGTTGATCTATTGTGGTAATTAAAAAAATATAAAAGTAACTGCTAATTGTTGAAAAAGGGTAATACTGATTCAACCCCCTCTCAATATTCCAAGAATTGGTATCAAAGCGGATTCCTTCAGCACAGTCTAAACACCTAGAAGGTAGATCTTGAATATGGATCAACAAGAGGGAATGTCTAACAACAAAGCACCATTGTTCAATGGAGGTGGCTATGCTCTATGGAAAATAAGAATGAAAATATTCATGTTGGCTCTTGTTTTTTATATCTGGCAATCTGTTGTAGATGGTTACACTGCACCAACTACTCCACCCAAATATGCTATAGGAAATAAAATTTGTAATGACAACTCAAGATTAGTTAATGCAATTTTGGGAGGGTTGAAAAATTGTATATGTGTGAAGGTTATGCATTGTAATTCATCCAAAGAAATCTGGGACAAATTGGAGGTTGTATATGAAGGAGATATCAAATTCAGGGAAGCTAAACTACAAACCTATACAATTCAGTTTGAAAATCTGAGAATGAAAGAAGAGAACATTGTTGAATAGCTTCATAGGGTAGATGATGTGGTTAATTCAATCAAAGCAGCAGGAGAAGAACTTACAAATAAACCCACTGTGCTAAATATACTAAGGTCATTACCTATGAGATATGGTGCCAAGATTTATACAATTGAAGATAGGTTTGATCTTGAAACACTCATAGTTGATCAACTTCATGTAATTTTTACTGCATATGAAATGAGAACAAGGAACGATAAATCATCAAAAATAGAAACAACCTTTACAACATCTAAAACAAATATGAGGCAGGAGAAAAAGACCAATGATTAGATATCAAATATATATGATGAGGAAACTACCAAATTCATAAAGAAACTCAAGAAAGGGATAGGGAAATACAAAGGAAATATTCCTCTAATATGTTTCAACTATGGAAAAATTGGACACTTTGCCAATAAATGTTGCCATCCTAAGAAGGAGGAAAGTGATGATGAAAGAACCTTCAAAAATCAAAAGAAAAGAAACACTAATAATAAAAAGAAGTTCTACAAGAAAAATGAAATGTTCTTTACCTAAGAAGACAATAGCTTATCAAAAGAAAAGGAATAAGACGAGCCATAGCTTCTATTTATGGGAATAAAAACTCAATATGATAAACATTCAGAAGATGAAGAATAAGTGAACTTCAAAGGTGTTACACATTATTTTGGTCACCCTAGTTATTTTCTACAAGCATGTGTTCAGGCTCTCAAACAGATCTTTTGCATGAGAAAAGTAATTGGTTTCTCACTCCACAAAACGTTTTTTTAGAAGGACGTCATAAGCTAAGAGTAATACATAGTATGAAAATGCTTGATTTCCACATGCTCCCCTTAACCTGGCCTACAAAATTTCCACAGGCTGCTCTATAGATAGGGTGTGGCGACATTTTAAGACTAAGAAAAGGGATGAAGTTCACAAAGGTTCTAGAAGGGAATATTCTAGAATATGAGGTGGCATTTGTATGGTTGGGATCCTACTGGCCTCTCTGATTTGGTGGGATCATCTTGATCTTTTTAACCATCTCTCTTTCTCCTATATAATGATGATTTCTCAAGGAAAAGGTTAAGCAAAAAGCAAGCAAGGTCAAGTAAGGAATAGGCTGAAGATTGTGTGACAAACTCTACTTCAATTGATGCTTGAGATCTCCATTGTTTCATCAAGCTATTGTGGGTCATCTTCATTCAAGTTTGAAGCAAGTGTGTGTGTTGGAGAAAAGGGCCACTAAAAGGAAACCTTGCAACATCAAGGCGGTTTGGTTGTATCTTCCACTTTTTCTTAATATAATACGGTGGCATGTTTCTTTCCCATAAAATCATTCTCATTTTATTACATGATTCCTTGATCACATGTATAGGTTTTCATTGAACATACTATTTTTGCTTTCACTTTTGTTGGTTTGTGGTCCATTGCAGGATCAATAGCATAAGAACACTGGAGTGAAGCATGGACAACAAAGACATAAATAAGTGATACTTAAAGGTATGTCATTCATCTGTTATCCTATAGTAAATTAAATGATTAAACTTAAGGAAAGCACCATGTCCTGTCTCGTTTTGTTCTAGATCTAGGTGGATCTAGGGAGATCAGTTTATGTCTGCATTCACCGATTTATCCAATAACAGAAGGAGAAATAATTAGTGTATTTGAAGAACTAAGAAAAACTAAAAAACAAAACAGGGTACTAAGGGAAGAGCTTCTGGAGATTAAAGAAGATACTAAATCAAGAGAGAGGGAAGTTTACAAAACCCTCAAAGAGTCATAACAAACCATCAGTGATTTGAAGTCTCAGCTCCTGGAAGCTAATAAAATTGAATAATTCATTTTAAAACAACTTAATGATAAAAAACAAGTATGTGAGAATCTAGAAACTGAGATTAAGCTGTTAAAAAGTGAAATTGAGAAAGAAAAGAAGGGATCACAATTTGTAAATAGTTCAAAAATCTTGGATGAAATTATCAGTATTCAAACATAACCAAACAACAATACTAGTTTGGGGTACACTCAAGACTCAACTTCTACATCACAAGGATCTGTCAAGAAACCAATCAGTTATGCAGATGCTCTAAAAAAGTCATTAAGAAAATAAGATAATAAGGCAAAGGTGATACCATTGAAAAGGGTTACACATAAACATAAATCAATACTCCCTACTAGAGTAAAATATGATAATAAAAATACAATCCTCAGAAGGAATCGCCCTAAATATCTATTTATTGGATATTGTTACTCTTGCAATATTTTTGGACATAAGGTCGTACACTGCAAAGATTATGGACAAAACAATCACATAAATGTACAAAGATATAAGAAAAATAAACACAATACATAGAAGAGAAACTATAAATCATTTTCTCATTTAGAAGACTTCAATAGTGAATACAAAAAATGCAAAAACTATGGTCATAAAACCAATGAATGTAGATTGCCAAAATATGATAAGAAGACAGATATTTCCCATAATAAAAAAGAATTGAAGAAGAAACGAACATAATGCAATGTATCCTTATGTGAAAGAAATCAAGGATGTCAGTGGTATATATATAGTGGATGTTCCAAACACATGACGGGAGGTCAAAGTAAATTTCTCAAGTTAAATAAGAAAGGAAAAGGAAAAGTAACTTTTGGAGATAACATGTCAGCCAAGATACTAGGAAAAAGCACTGTTAGTTTAGGAAATAATAAAACCAAAGAAGAAGATGTACTTCGGGTAAAAAATATATAACCAAATATCCTAAGTGTAAGTCATACATGTGATCAAGTTCACATACTTACTTTTGATTCTCAGAAATTTGAGATCAGAAAAAAGGACACTAGAAAGCTATTGCCAGTTGCACCAAGAAAATCTAGCAATGTGTACATCCTTAATATAGATGAAGAAGAAAAATGTTGTTTAAGACAAGTATATGAAAGATGGATATGGAATATAATATTGGGACATTTAATATTTGTCACCTTGATCAAATCCAACGAGAAAAAGGCAGTTAGAAACATGCCAAAAGTGATTAAGCATTCAGATTCTATTTGTAAACATTGTCAAATAGGAAAGAAAACAAGATTTGGGTTAAAAAAAAAGAGCATTACACAACAAAACCATTAGAAATTATTCACATAGATCTATGTGGACCAACCGGAACCAAAATTACTTATGGTGAACAATATTTTATGTTGATTGTTGATGATTACACAAGATTGACTTGGGTATTCTTTCTAAAATAAAAATCAAAAACCTTTGAGAAATTTAAAATATTCAAAGCCCTTGTAGAAAATGAAACAAATCTAAAAATCAAATGTCTGAGATCAAACAATGGAGGAGAATTTACCTCTAAATATTTCATTCAATTATGTGAAAATCATGGTATCAAAAGACAATTTTCAGCTCCCAGGACTCCTCAACAGAATGGAGTGGTAGAAAGGGAAAAAAAAAACAATTCAAGAAACTGCAAGAACAATGCTAAATGAATCCAAGCTTCCAAAAAAATTCTGGAGAAATTCAATCTACACGACAATAAAGATACTTAATAGAGCTCATATGAGACCCAACCATGACAAAACCCCTTATGAACTACGGTTTGGAAGGCCAACATCTGTAAAACACTTTAGAACTTTTGGAAGTAAATGTTACATAAAGAATGATGAAGATAAAATAGGAAAGTTTGATCCAAGATCCGATGAAGGAATATTATTAGGATATTCATCTAATAAAAATCATACAGATGTTATAATCTTAGACTACTAAAGATAGTGGAAAGTTCCAATGTAAATCTAGATGATCTAAAAAAGAGCATATCCCAAGGCATTGATAAAAAATCTCAACAAGAAGATGATGATGTAAAATCTTAGTAGGAACATGATGATGTAGAATCTGAGAAAGAAGATGATAATGATGAAACATGGGAAAATTAACCACAAACCGATGAAGAAGACAATAAAGAAACACCCTTTCTAATAGCTCCATCAAGAAGAGTTCAAAAGAATCATCCTGAAAGCCAGATTATTGGAGATAAAAGTGCATGAGTGGAAACAAGAAGGAAAATCGCTTTTGACTCAGAACAAGCAATGTTATCCCTAATAGAACCTAAGTCAATTAAATAAGTCATCAAAAGTAAATATTAGATAAAATCAATGAATGAAAACTAGACCAAATAGAGAAGAATTAGACTTGGGAACTAGTTCCAAGACCCAAGGACAAGAATGTGATAGGTGTTATCACATAAAGTTTTCAAGGTCACAGGACGAACAAGTATTTTGTTGCACAAGTAACATCCAAGCACAACGGTCAAAGGAAGTTGACTTCGGGCTCAAAACACATGCAAACAGGCGGTGTCATGTTTCAATGATGTAGATCCCAGGACCGTTCAGATCAATGACCACAATTAATTTTGGGGCCGCAACATACTCGGGCGTTAAAACCCTTGAGCGGGCCGAAATATAAACCATGGTCTTGTGGGAGAGCTACGTGGTGGAAGGTGGTGAGTTTCAGGGCCAAAAGAGGTGTGGGTCCAAACCACTTTTGACGGACCCGAAATCACGTGCTCATTCAATGCCGAATCCAATAGCAGCACGTGGCTACCCCCTAGTCATCAAGCCTTGTCTCGATCCTGAGGAGAAATAAATTAATGAACAAGGACTGGTAGTTGAAACCTCGGCTCACTCCATAAATAGAAGGCATGGAGGGTCTGGCCATGGAGACAAAATTATTAGCTCGAGGTACCATGATGGACGGTTTTTCTTGTAGGCCCATGCTGACTTGATCTTGCAGCTGAAAAAAGGATATACGTACAGTCTGACAGAAGGATTCATAGATGAAGAGCCTTGGACGAGGTGGCCAGATGACTCTCCTAGCGGTTTTCCATTGATCTGAGTATAAATAGATCAGTTGAAGAATTTGTTATGAGGGATGGTTGAGAAGAGCTCCCTATTTTGTAAGAGTTTGATAGCATAGTTGTTCTCTGGTTATGTATGAGACCTAAGACTTTATCATTAATAGAATTCAATTTCTTTCACTATCTCATTTCCTATTGTGTTGAAACACTCGTGCATGGATGATCTAGACAAGATGTTGTAGTTGTATTGTAATGGAGGTTTGATTATAATGATGCTATGATTTGTTTCAGTATTTTTCTTTCGTTGTCATGTTTCCTCTTATGCTAAAATACTTGTGCATGGATGATCCAAATGAGATGTTGTAGTTGTATTGTAATGGAGGTTTGATTATAATGCTGCTATGATCTATTTCAGTATTTTCTTTTGTTGTCATGTTTCCTCTTATGTTGAAACACTCATGCATGGATGATCCAGATGAGATGTTGTAGTTGTATTATAATGGAGGTTTGATTATAATGTTGCTATGATCTATTTCAGTATTTTCTTTCGTTGTCTTGTTTCCTCTTATGGTGAAATTCTCGTGCATGGATGATCTAGACTATGTGTTGTGGTTGTATTGTAATGGAGGTTTGATTATAATGATGTTGTGATATGTTTTAGTATCTTAAACTCAAGTTTAAGAGTGCTCTTGTGTCTGATTTCTTCTGCACCAAGTTGCTTGAAGGATGAATGCTTATGGAATACTTTTCCACTTTCCTCACTAAGTCTTCCTCCTTATCACCTTTAACCTTAAACCACTGACTGAAGTTAATGAGAACCTCATTTTCTTATGCATTGCTAGTCCAGTTTTTTGTGTTAAAACATAGTTATGTTGAGCTTTGTCTATTTGACCTCCACTCATTAACCTACCTCCACAAACATTTTGATGGATACAGGGTTTATCCTCTCGCAATATGAGGATGATTCTCAATGCTAACATTCTTGGCATCATTTCCAGGGAACGAATTGAATACATTTCCCTGGGATTAAACGACAAAGAAATTTTGATTATGAAGGTGCATCGGAAATCATTATCTTGAAGATTGCAACTTGCACCTAGTGACTCCATTGTTTCAGTTGTGGCTCCTAAAGGAAGACACACGAGGTCTACTCCACATCTACCTATGGAAACACCTGAAGCTGACCCATAGAAGATTATTAAGAAAGGAAAGATTTCTCAAGAAGGCTTTTCAACTGTTGTTCCAGATTGAAAAGCTACCTAGGAAGAACGACATTACACAGTTCCATCTTGAGATGGCGGCTGAAGTTGGACACCTTCAATACTGCACATTCACCATGGAGATGCCATTGTTTAGACTCTGAGGGTGACTCTTGTTGACGATTAAAATTTTCAACAAAGTTCTTCCCGCAAAGTGTTGCTAAAGCCTATTATTATAAAAAACTAAATAATACTAGTAGGTGGGGCCCCCTTGAACTATTGGAGAGTATATCTATTCATTTTTTTGATGTTATGATGATGTGTGACATGGATTACATGGTTTATGAAGATCTTTTTGTTATTGGTTATGATTTGAGCTTGTGATGTGTTGATTCCTTATGTTACTACAACCTATGCTATTCATTAATGTCATTATCGTTTGTTCCTATCACACCTGCACAACAAACATGTTAGTAAAATTATAGGAAGGGAAGTTTCGAGAGAGGAAAAATACTAGAACAAATGAAAAGGAAGGGGACCTAGTTCTACAAGATCAAATGTGAATAATTTGAAAGAAATGAGAAACAATTGCAACGGGGATATTTTAAAGCTATCCTAACTATACTACATGCATGAAAAAACTTGATGATTATTGTTAAACCCTATCTAGCAAGTAGATGATTATGGAATTTTGATTGAATGTTTAATATGCATATGGTGTGAAATGTTGGTGGAACATTTGGCAAGGTGATAGTGCTAATGGTTATTCAATGGATAATTGAACTATGTGGTCGATCTACATATGGTATCTTTGGATATATTGAACATTGGTGGCTCATTTGGCAAGGTGGTAGTGCTACTGGTTATGCAAATGGTTGGATTATATGGGGCTTGAATTATGTTATGGCATAAGTTGTGTTCTTGGTTTTTAAATGTTGTGAGGTTTTCGATACATGGTTTGATTAATGGTTAATGTGTTGGAATGTACTGATGAGTTAATGCATTTTGGGTGGAGGTGACGTGCACTTAATGCACGTCACCTTTACTCCTCCTGTTAGCCACCAACCTAGTTGGGCTATTGTTCGATCTTGTTGTTGTGGTTATGCTAAGTATTTTTAGCAGGGAGGAACTGCTCGGCCATCTCTCATTTTAAGGAATTCGATTACACGTATGTATTTACTTTGGCCATTCATGAATCTGCTCTGGTTATGAAATGATTATTGGCTCAAATGTATGGGTTTTTGTTTTCCTAAGTGTTGCAACTGTGTGAAATATTGTTCTTGAATGAAGAGTGGATGGTTCTTCCTATAAAATATTGATTCATGGGAGTTATGGGTCATCCTAGGTGGTCGCTCTCTGTTATCCTTGCTGGTTTCATTGGAGGGTTTTTTGTTTGTCTTGAGTGGATGGCTATCTGCACACATTTTTCACTAAACTTAGTCTTTGGTTTTTATGGGGTTAGTAGTTGGAGGTTTCCTGTGGCACTGTGTTGAGTTCTTTTGGGCATTGGGTGTTTCCAACACTAAGGGCCACAAAGCAAGTGTTACATTCCTAAATTGATCTTGTCTTCACCTCAGTACCGTGGAATGTAAAACAAAGAACACGAGGGTTATACCCTACGTGCATTAAGTAAAATTGTCGGCCCGAATGGGAACCTCATCTTTTGTTATGCCCCCTTGCCATGGATTGTTACCTGTCCACAAATGAATCATGGCTCTCTCTATGTACACACCCTTGGCCTCGAAGTTTCCACCATTACGAGGAGTTGGCTCCAGGTTGGCTACAGAGTAGACCCTTAATCCTCCAGTATAGATTTTTATAGAAGAGAATGTCATGCCTGTCAAGTTACTATGGGTTATTGTGGTCAATTACTTTGAATATGGGCTCGCCCAGTCGGACATATGGCAGTCGTGTTGGTATGGAATTTGGTCACTTCTCCTGTGATCATAAGGATAAACCTTTCATTTCCAATTTCACTTTCAAAGAGCACATTTACTCTCCTTATAATTAATGTTCAGTATTGTTAATGGAAAAGGCCTCTACCCCCAATTTGTTTTGATGCATGGTTATGCGTAGTTTCCATAGGTTGTTAAGTTGATTGTTTTTTTTTAATAGTGGCGAATGGTTTGGTTGATACACAATCATGGGTATTGGCACTAATGATTATTTAGATGATATTTGGCATTGATTACAAATGATTGATGTGGCTTATGCACATCGCATTGTGTGTATGGTGTCATTGCAAATGAAACAATGGGCATGGTAACTATAGTTTTCTTTGGGGCCGAATGATTATTGAACCAAATGACTTTAGGAGATATATCCTTATGATTGTTGATTGTTTAATTATGAAATAGCACAACATAGTTGATCACCATTGGACTAAGTCGAAGTAATATTGTGTTAGGTCAATGACTCAGCAATGAATTGAGCTATTGTCATGACTGTGTGTTTGGTTTTGTAAATGGAAACATTGCATCGTGTTTTTTGGGTGGCTATGCACTGTGTATAGTATGGATAGCTTGGGTTTCACAGAGTTTTAATCATGTTTATAGATCATTTGTTATAAAGGGAATGTTGTCGAGACTTTGTCATGGGTGGCCCAGCTCTTTAAGCCACATTGATTTTTTTTTTTTTACAGTGGCATAATTGCATTGCCTAGGCAAGTTACCCTATGCATAGCTTGTGTCTAGACGATAGTTGTTGGTTGTATGTTTGAATATCAATTCAGGTTGCATTTTGATCTTGGTTCTTTGGTTTCTACCTATATATAGGTTACCAAATATCATTGCATTTGATGGGCCCGATTGCAATGATAGTGACTTCATTGTTAATTTGAGAACATGTTTTTTTTTTAGTATTGTGGTGGATTGAAGAAATGCATGGGCAGTGGTTGATTTTGATAGTTACAGATTGGAAATGAGTATTGTTTGTAAATTTTTATAAATGCAGAGTGTGTGAATGAAGGGAATAAAACCTCTTACAAATTGTGTGGAATACATATTGTCTTGTGATGGCACTGTGTTGGATATTTGATTATTGGACAGTGAACTAGTTAAGTACACAATAATGGTTATTTGGTCATGATGATTGTTGGTTGGTGCATCTATTCTTACTGCAGAATGTTTTATGGATCACTTGATTAATTTCATGAACAGTAATCATTCTCGTTGCCTTCCATTATTTCATATTTTCACTAATTACAAACCCTTTCACCTCCCATATTCATTTTTCACCCCTTGTTCCGAGATTGATTACAGTCAAGGGATTTATGTGTTAAAGTGGATGAAGGTGACCGTGTCTTGTGTGTATTGTAGTGAGGTTTTATTGGTTTTATTTACAGTTGATTGGTTTTGTCAGTGAGCAGTGACCATGCCTTCTCCCCATTCATTATTTCATATTTTCGCTCAATACAAACCCCTCACATATCCCAGAACCCTTTTTCACCCCCCTGCTCATTGATTAACAGTAAAACAATTTGTATGGATTGGATTGCACGAGCCTGATACATCGTTGAGCCAAATCTATTTCATATTTTTAAGAGTTGTCATGTATGGTTATTTTAAAGACTATTTTCTAATCGATCACACATGCAGAATGAGTTTTTCAGTCGGGGCAACCATGGCCGAGGAAACAGAGGTAGAGGTAATTGGAACCGAGGCCGAGGTTCTGCATACATTTTGACGTTGATTCAGAAGAGCTTGGCCAATTGTTTCATGCCAGATTGTTTAATTGGATTGGGTAGGGAATAGTCCAACCTAGGCCTGAAAGGCCTCCTTTCCAAGCCCTGCAAGCACCCGATATCCCTGTACCTCCTCACATCCCATTACAACCCGAGGTCCCTGAAAATGATGGATGGCAGGAGATTGTCCACCCGATAGTCTCCCAACGTCGTGGCTGGCCCAAATTGTCATTGCCTGCTCCTCCGCCTATTAACCCCATTGCCCAAGCTGCCCCTAATCACTCTCCAGTGAAATCCTCCCATGCTAGAAAGAGATTGAAAACTGAGGCACACCATGCACTTGATAAAGGAAAAGCCATTGCTTCCCCTTCCTCACCCTCCAATGGCTCTGACAAATCCACGTCTTTTGAGATGCATTTGAGGGATGATTGTTTCCATGTGATTAGTGAAATTAGGCCTAAAGGCTCTCCACAGCGAAAGGAAAATTCAGGAAAATCAAGAGGTGACAGTAGCAATCAAGGACCCTGC
The DNA here is from genome assembly GCA_010110895.2 of Picea sitchensis. Taxonomy (NCBI): domain Eukaryota; kingdom Viridiplantae; phylum Streptophyta; class Pinopsida; order Pinales; family Pinaceae; genus Picea; species Picea sitchensis. The sequence goes on from SNQJ01S0042699.1 coordinate 97,934, forward strand.
ATCACAGACTAGAAAGTATGGTCTATGGTTTTTTTATTATATCTATTGTTCTATGAAAGTTGACTTTGGGGATCTTTGGACAACTTGTTTATTTTGGATATATGAGTATTTTTTTGAAATAATTTCGAATTTCACGAGTTTTAATTGCCAAAAGTGAATATGTTTATGGGGGGAACAAGGAGGTGTCTTTTTCTTAACTAATGGTTTATGATTTTTATGATTGTTATAAACCAAAGGGAGTTATAAGGGGTCCCACCTACTAGGTATTATTCAATTATGACCCTTAATTATAATTATTACTTTTCCCCCTAACAAAGTTAGTTGAGTCTTTTAACTAACTTAGCTAATGAGTTGGTTCAACTACTTCAACCAAATCTAATTTGTTAAAAGAAAGAAGAAAGGGAGGAACAAGAGGAGGATAGAAGTAGAAGCATGTTAAGGTTTCCTCTTTGAGTTATGTTGATATAGTTCAGTCTTCATTCATTCATATATTCATCAAAGACTAATTCTCTTTTGTGATAGCAGGGTCTTATTGTAGACAACAATATTCAGGGTTGAATCAAATCATTCAGACACTTGTTTTTCATAGGTGTTGATCTATCTTTGATAGTCTATGTAGACTTGTCTGTTTGTGAATTAATTTTCATGACTGATAAAGGATGTTATGCAAATTCGAGTGGGAAACAATCTATGGAAAGACGATCCAGCTTTTAGAGTTCATTTTTGGTTTTCTGTCAGAGGTCCTTTTGTATGTTCCATCAGGGATGTCTAAGTTTGACTTTGGTCCAATATTTCTGTATGAAATTTTGTAAAGAAAATGAATCTTTGGTGAATTGGAATGAAATAAAGGATTTGTTTATGCCTCATCTGTATTGATTATCATCTTGGTGTCTTTACTTTTGTTCTTACACTTATTTCAACAACTGTTATATTTAGAAAATTACATAAAAAGTGAATTTTCAACAAGCTTTTTGTTGATAAAAGGCTAGCCTTAGCACTCGTAATTAATACTTGTGAGTTATGATGTTATTTTTTGTTGGCTATAAACATAGTGTGATATTCCCGTCTACTTTTCTTTAGCCAAGTAAAGTATGAAAATGCTTGAGTAAGATCATTTCATATCTTTTCCCCAACATTTATTTGGTGACCATACTGGGGATATCTTCGATATCTCTCCGTTTAATTTTTATATTCGATTTTCATCGATACATCTTTCTTTTCTAAATTTGATTCTTTGATTGTTTTTCTATTAATGACTATTCTTGTTGCAAGGCAACCCAATATCGAGCCTGGTCTTCAAGACCAGACCAACATTGCTTTGAACATGTTTAACACCATTCTAGAAACTGCCAATACCCATGCCGAACTTAACCATTCTTGGGAAGAATTGAACGAGATATTAGTGCTCAAGAACAGTTGAAGGCTAGATGTAGACAACCTAGAAATCAACGGTAAACTTTTATTTCTTAGAGCCCTAGCCTTTCTTTCATATCCTTAGACTCTCATGATTCTAGAAGAAGAAGAGGCTTGTCACTTGAAATCAATCATATTGCTGAAATAGGAAGCATAAACATTGTGTTATCTGCCCAACAAAGTTCTCTAAGGAGAACTTTATCTGATTCATCCATCTCATCTTTCTTTACCTCATCTATCATCCATAAGATGGCATCTAGTGGTGGCTCTGATGGAACTAGAAGTGTGCCATCTTCCCAATCCTCATCTTCATTGGTGATTGGTAGCTTGTACAACCACCATATCCCGGTCCAATATACTACAAACCCCACCAAAGTCATTAATAAGTATGGGATTTTTCAGTTTGAAGAATATGCCAAAACCACACTGTGGCATGTGTCCTCTCCTCTTAACCTAACACCTACTACTCACCCACTTCTGAAGTTTAAAGAGAATTTGCCTAAGTTTTCAGGAAATAACACTATTAGTACCAATGAACACCTAGTGGATTTTTCTAATGCTTGTCATAACATAGGGGCTAATGAGAATGACACTTGCATGCACTTTTTTGTCAATTCCTTCGAAGGAAAGGTTGCGACTAACTTCTTTGTCCTTCCTCTTAATATTCTGTCTACTTGGGAGGAGTTAATCTATTGGTTCTGATCCACCTATGGGAAATCCAAAAGCCCTGCCAAGAAGTTAAGGTTATACAATAACGTCACTTATAAACATGGTGAGACCATCAAGTCTTTCAACTTGCATTTCACCAATTTGTACAATCAGATCCCCAAACTTATCCACCCTCAAAACCAAGCCACTTTCATGCATTACTACAATGCATTACCTTCATCCTACCATCATAGGATTGAGGAAAAATCCATTGATAATCTCGGTTCCTCTCTGCATACTTTCTCAGAGTATGAAGAAAATCTTGAAATAACTGGTCTTCCCTAGGGAGAATCAGTTAGACAGATAGACATGTCCGCTCTCTTACAACTAGTACAATATATGAACAATCGTATGATAACATTTGAGCAGAAGGGTACTGTCTCCCATCTCACCTTTGGATCTTCATCCTCTTCTGCACCCCCCTTTAGAAATCCGGTTGAAAACAATTTTCAGCCTAACGCTATCCTACCTCGAAGTTGGTGTAACTTTTGTGAGGAGCACCATGAAGAAACCACATGTGAGGTAAAGAAGAGTGTCAGAGATAACATCTTTGGTAAGAGACCAGAAGCTATGATCATTGTCCTATACTTTGCAAATCCAGAGGATGTCATGGTTATTAACACTAGGAACAAATCCTATGCTCCCAAGGGTAAATTTGATCCTCCTCGCAGTTCTTATAGCCCAAGATCATCCTCAACTGCTGCTGCGCCCCAGGTTCCTAAAGTTCCTGAAAGTCAAGGAATCACTCCCCCTGTTCCCTCTTCCAAATACAATATCTTGAATCAATTGGCTAACATCAAAATAGATGCAACCCTCCTAGACATGTTTGTCATCCCTGAACAACAGATGCATCTGAAACAATTCATGGAAGGAAAAGCTTTTGTTGTAGCCAATCTTTCTGAAGAGGTAGACGAAGAGGATTCTTCTGTAAATAAAGTAGGTGTACATAACTTTAGATACCCTGTAAAAAAAACCCCTTTTTATATTTATGTAAAGATAATGGATAAGATTTCCCATTGTTACCTCATTGATGGTGGTTCAGGCCCAAGTGTCATGTCAAATATTATTATGGAAGAGCTAGGATTTTCATGTACAAATGAAAATGACAGAAGCATGCTCTCCTATAATAGTCTACAAAAAAAAACCATTGGCGAGATTAAAGATGTAACCTTGGTTTTATGCACTCATCTTAAAATAAGGACAACCCTCAACATTTAGGTGATTGATATGCCTGTGAGAAATTATTCAATTATCTTTGGGAGAGATTGGAAATTCCTAACAAGTGGATATCTCTCATTCGATGGGACACATTTATCCATTCCTCAGAATGGTAACAATATTATAATCCTTAGAGAAGGAAGAATTTCACCCTACATAGAGAGTGTTATGCAATCTAGCGTAAACTATATCGAAGAATACGTAGGAGTGTATTCCATATTTGTTGAAGAGGATAATATTCCTCTGGAAAGAATTGATTCAGAGGATGAATTATGGCATATGCACTTTGATGGTTCACACTCTAACAAAGGTAATGAGGCTGGTATTATCTTGGTTTCCCCTATAGGAAAAATTCATACTCTATCATACATGTTAGAGTTTGCTTGTTTAAACAATGCCACTAAATTCAAATCTTTGTTGTTAGGCATTGAGAATGCCCTTAATATTGGTTGTGGGCACCTTTCAATTTTCGGAAATCCTGAGCTTGTTGTGAACCTGATATGTAAGACATGGTCTCCTAGAGACAAGTTGATAGAACAATACTCCCAAATTGTTTGGGACTTGTCTTGAACCTTCTATCTTTCAACATCACTCATGTTAAGAAGGAGTTGAATTCAATAGCTGATCGGTTAGCTGTCTTTGTAGCCTCTCCTACTCAACAACTCTTGCCTCGCAGGCCTGATTGTGCTTTCCAATATCTACATCGTCCATACATTTATGAAAATGAAGGATCTTGGAAGGCCATCCCTAACGATGAGAGAATTTGTGTTGTCATTCAAAATGAACCTCTTGAGCCCGAGGAGATTATATCTGTAGAAAATAATAAGATTCCCGAGGGCTTGAATCCTCTTGAGAGTTCATTTTCTTTGAGTGTTGTAGGCAATAAAGAAAAACAAGGAGAAGAGAAGTTACATAAGAGGGTGATTGAAACCATCCTCCTAAACATTAGGACATCTGAATCTTCAATAGATGTTAAAATAAATGTCCAATGTTCTGCTAAGGAAGAGATGAGGTTCAATGGGTTACTCAGTGAACCTCAAAAGGTTTTTGCTTGGTTTTATGAGGATCTCCATGGTTTTGATCTTGTTCTTGTTCATCATATGATGAAACTAACTAGGCAAAAACAAAGACTTGTTAACTCTGCACCGGAAGCACCCTTTCGAATGGATTTGAAATTTTTCTTAAGGGCTAGAATGTTTTTTTCAGCCCACCCTGAATGGGTCTCAATTTGGAAATCAGCCTCGAGGACCACTGATAATATCAGAAATTGTATTAGTCTTCAAACTTTCAAGCAAGAAATTCTAAGAAATCCATTTTCCCCTCCCAATATGGAAATGTTTTTGCAACAAGTTGTAGAGTCACAGTTAAGACCCTTTATTGACAGTCTGTTTGGTTACAATATAATCAAAGTAGAAGGGGAAAATGTTCACAAAACCACCTTCATTGCTAATTGTGATACCATGCCTTACAAATGTCGGCTTTTTATCTTACTTGATACAGGTACCGCTTTTAAGAAAACTACGCCCATAACTCTCGATTAATTGGTTAGTCTTCATCTCTATATTGATGATCTAATTGTTCATGACAAGGGACTGATGATTTCATCAGATTTCCAAGTGATCGATCCCTTCCCAATTTCTTTTGCGTTGGATACAAATTCTTATATCTCCAAAGAATTACAAGATAAATTGTTTCCCTACATCACTAACAACCTTCGCTTGAAATATTGCGAGGAACCAACGTGAGAAGTTCTAGTGCTGTCTGGTTTTTGTTGTATAATAGTAGCCTAGCTCTGCTTTCAGATTTTGTGCTTCTTTTATTAGCTTTACAGTACTTTGATTGCTTCTTTCTAAGTTAAGTTTTTTTTCCCCTGTTGTGCTTCATTTCTATTGTTTAGTTCTGCATTTTACTTCTTGTCATGATTTGTTTTCTTCTTATCTTTTAATCGTATTGGTCAAATAGGATGTTGGATCAATTTTTCCACAGTGACACTCCTGCAAAGCATTGTTAGTTAATAGAAATCAAACTTACACATATGTTATGACGCTCCTCTAAAGGACCCTTGAAATTGTTACTTTTTTCCACTATTGTCCGGTAAAGAATTGGATATTTCCCACTTCTCTTTGCCATTTCTTCATCCATCGATTTTTTTTTAGAGCAAGTCTAAACGTTTTCCTCCCAAAAGTTAGAGACAAAATTTCAGTCAAATGTTTATGCATACAGTGGTAAAACCCCTCATACTTAACACTTTTCATGAATTATTCCCAAATTGCCATTCATCTTTCCATTAAATCCGCTCACTTCCCCCTATTGCATAATCATCCAAGTTATATCTTCTTGACCTGTTGTTTTGGTCCATGAAACCATGAGCTCTAAGTTCTAAATCTGTTGGAAACTAACTTTCCTGTGGAGTCACCAGTTTGTTGACAATTAAAATTGTCAACAAAGTTTTGCCCACAAATTGTTGCTAAATCCTATTATTATAAAAAAAAAAAATACTAGTAGGTGGTACCCCCTTGAACTATTGGAGAACATATCTATTCATTTTTTGATGTTATGATGATGTGTGACACAACTTACATGGTTGATGAAGATGCTGTTCTTATTGGTTATGATTTGAGCTTATGAAGTGTTGATTCCTTATGTTACTACAACATATGCTATTCATTAATGTTGTTCCCGTTTGTTCCTATCACACCTACACAACAAACATGTTAGTAAAATTACAAGAAGGGAAGTTTCGAGATAGGTAAAATACTAGAACAAATGCAAAGGAAGGGGACCTGGTTCTGCAATATCACATGCAAATAATTTGCAAGAAATGAGAAACAATTGCAAGGGTAAGATTTTAAAGCTATCCTAACTATACTACATGCATGAAAATACTTGATGATTATTGTTAAACCCTATCTAGCAAGTAGATGATTATGGAATTGCTATTGAATTACATGTTTAATGTGCATATGGTGTGAAATGTTGGTGGCACATTCGGCAAGGTGATAGTGTTAATGGTTATGCAATGGATAATTGAACTATGTAGCTGGTCTACATATGGTATATTTGGATAGACTGAACGTCGGTGGCTCATTGGTCAAGGTAGTAGTGTTATTGGTTATGCAAATGGTTGGATTATATGGGGATTGAATTATGTTATGGCATAAGTCGCGCTGTTGATTTTTAAATGTTGTGAGGTTTTCGATACATGGTTTGATTAATGGTTAATTGTTGGAATGTACTGATGAGTTAATGCATTTTGGGTGGAGGTGACATGAATTTATTGCACATCACCTTTACTCCTCCTGTTATCCACCACTCTAGTCGGGTTATTGTTTGATCTTGCTGTTGTGGTTATGCTTCGGATTTTTAGCAGGGAGGAACCGCTCGACCGACTCTCATTTTAAGGAATTCGATTACAAGTTTGTCTATTTTTTTTCCATTCGTGACTCTACTCTGGTTATGAAATGATTACTGGATCAAATGTATGGGTTTGTGTTTTCCTAAGTGTTGCAACTATGTGAAATCTTGTTCTTGAATGAAGAGTGGGTGGTTCTTCCTGTAAAATATTGATTCGTGGGAGTTATGGGTCATCTTGGGTGGTCTCTCTCTGTCATCCTCGTTGGTTTCATTAGAGGGGTTTTTATTTGTCTTGAGTGGATGGATATCTGCACGCATTTGTCACTAAACCCATTTTTTGGTTTTTATGGGGCTAGTAGTTGGAGGTCTCCTACGACACTATGTTGAGTTCTTTTGGGAATTGGGTGTTTCCAACACTAAGGGCCACAAAGCGAGTGTTCTTTTATACCTTGCGTGCATTAAGTAAAAATGTTGGCCCGAATGGGAACCTCACCTTTTGTTATGTATCCCTGCCATGGATTGTTACCTATCCACGAATGAATCAAGGCTCTCTCTTTGTGCACACCCTTGGCCTCAAAGTTTCCACCATTACGAGGAGTTGGCTCCGGGTTGGCTATAGAGTAGACCCTTAATCCTCTAGTATAGAGTTTTATAGAAGATATTTTCGTGCCTGTCAAGTTTCTATGGGTTATTGTGGTCAATTACTTTGAATACGATCTCGCCCAGTTGGATGTATGGCAGTCGTGTTGTTCTGGCATTTGGTTACTCCTCCTGTGATAATAAGGATAAACCTTTCATTGCCAATTGAACTTTCAAAGAACACAATTACTTTCCTTATAATTAATTCTCAGTATTGTTAATGGAAAATGTAACAACCCTCCTAGTTAAGGACAACTACTCTGACAACAGGTGCAATTTTTTTTTGTTTTAAGGGTGTGTGCGCGTGTGTAGGAGAGGAAACAGACACATTGGACTCTACGCCGCCACCTGACGACTGACGAGACGCAACCACGACAATCACAACAAGAAGACAAGACGCACAACAAGTAGCTGCAAGCAAAGAAAGACCCAAGATATAAGGCGCACACAAGTGCTGCAACAATAGCAACCAAGTACATAAGGCGCACTACGCAAACACTCACGACAACCCATTAATACGACCAGGCCTTATCTCCACCTTCAATAGCATTAAGTACCAACCCGCCATTCCCTTAAATGACCACTAGTCGAAGAGTGGCCAATTCTGCTTTTAAATGAAAAATCAATTTAATTGCGAGTTCTTGTTGCTAATGCAGAATAACGGTTTGTAACATTAATAATTCACAACCATACTATTTATTTACCTACAGTACATTCCAAATAAGTCATGTCAATTTTACCTTTAAATCTTTTCGGGGGGGGGGCGTAAGTATCCTAAAGGACGAAATTTACCTGAACTCCAATAAACATAATATATGATAGATAGTGGCGTATTGGGGGATAAATAGTAAGGGTCCCAACAATGGGATGTCATTGAAAAATATGCCATTTACCCCACCCTACAGGCTAGCATCCTTACGTTTACAATATACGGTCCTGGCAATAGTTGTCTGGTGTCCTAAGAAAACTACAAGGATATCGTCTAACCACTAACCATTTTCCTGAATCCAATACTTAATATTTCCTTTAAGCAAGTAACGTAGAAAATCACCTTATCATAACTTTTAACCTAAGTTTAATCAATACATTATTCTAACTTTACCATGAACAACGATGGAATTTGGAACAAGCCTTATTCTAAATACTGGTATCAATACACCATCATCACCTAGTTGTTTAAGTCCAACCAATGACACACCCTTACCCTATGTCCATATATAAAACAACATCGTATCTATAAATAACATCCTGTCTGAAATAACATCATGACATCATAATTAAAATGACAACATTAACCTTGACGATATTTAAATTGATCATAATTAAAAGTAACAGAATTTAGAAGGGACCAGAAATAGCAAAAATTAAAATGCCAATATTTAAATAACCAAATCAACAATAATTAAAAATGCCACTATCCAAGATAACCTCTTTGACAATAATTAAAAATGCCAAAACTCAATAACCAAATTGTCAATAATTAAACATGCCACTATTCAAATAACTGCTTTAACAAAATTGAAATGCCAATATTCAATTAACCAAATTGACAATAGTAAAAATGACACCATTTAATTAACCACTTTAACAATAATTAAAATGCCAATAGTCAATTAACCAAATTGACAATAATAACAATGCCACTATTCAATAACAGCTTTAACAATATTCAATGCCCATATTCAATAATCCGAATTGACAATATTTAAAAATGCCACTGAATAAGACCAGACATATTACCGCCAATTTTCCCTAAAAAATACTAAGGCTGTAGTTTACACTGCACTTATGCTTGCATTTTATATTGCCTAATAAAATAATAACGGCCACGTCCTGCCACGTTTTCCCTAACCAACTTTAACGCAGCAATTTGACGTGTCAGGTTATATTACAGTGTAGGTTGCCATTTAATTCACAAGCAGTCACAACAATTTAATTCGGTTGTGCTTATGCCTGCATTTTATAGTTGCCCAATAATAAAATAATAATGACCACATTGCTGCCACGTTTTCCCTAAATAACATTAACACGGCAATTTGTATGGCAGGTTATATTACAGTTTAGGTTTTTTAAAAAAAGAATATCACTGTCACGATTTGGGGACAAGGGATCAGAACCCTTCAGAATTTACGATTCGCAGCCAGAGACAGCTGTATCAGGCAACCGTTTGAGCGCCCTCTAATTATGAACCCATAATTATAAAATATAAAAAAAATCAATTTCTGAAATAACAAAAATCATTTGCGGGAATTAAAAACANAGAATTTAGAAGGGACCAGAAATAGCAAAAATTAAAATGCCAATATTTAAATAACCAAATCAACAATAATTAAAAATGCCACTATCCAAGATAACCTCTTTGACAATAATTAAAAATGCCAAAACTCAATAACCAAATTGTCAATAATTAAACATGCCACTATTCAAATAACTGCTTTAACAAAATTGAAATGCCAATATTCAATTAACCAAATTGACAATAGTAAAAATGACACCATTTAATTAACCACTTTAACAATAATTAAAATGCCAATAGTCAATTAACCAAATTGACAATAATAACAATGCCACTATTCAATAACAGCTTTAACAATATTCAATGCCCATATTCAATAATCCGAATTGACAATATTTAAAAATGCCACTGAATAAGACCAGACATATTACCGCCAATTTTCCCTAAAAAATACTAAGGCTGTAGTTTACACTGCACTTATGCTTGCATTTTATATTGCCTAATAAAATAATAACGGCCACGTCCTGCCACGTTTTCCCTAACCAACTTTAACGCAGCAATTTGACGTGTCAGGTTATATTACAGTGTAGGTTGCCATTTAATTCACAAGCAGTCACAACAATTTAATTCGGTTGTGCTTATGCCTGCATTTTATAGTTGCCCAATAATAAAATAATAATGACCACATTGCTGCCACGTTTTCCCTAAATAACATTAACACGGCAATTTGTATGGCAGGTTATATTACAGTTTAGGTTTTTTAAAAAAAGAATATCACTGTCACGATTTGGGGACAAGGGATCAGAACCCTTCAGAATTTACGATTCGCAGCCAGAGACAGCTGTATCAGGCAACCGTTTGAGCGCCCTCTAATTATGAACCCATAATTATAAAATATAAAAAAAATCAATTTCTGAAATAACAAAAATCATTTGCGGGAATTAAAAACATCGTATGGATCTCATTTTCTGAAAGGTTGGAACATCGATTCTTGGAAATAGCAATCGTTTTTCTGAATGACTAAATTTCTTGTTTTAAACATTATTAAACATAGACATGTCATTTCGCAAGACATCTTTAAAAATAGACTTCTAATTAAAAATAGTAATATGAGGGTTATTGTAAAAGTAAGAATAAATATATATCACGTAAATGTAAAGAGACATTTGCTTCTAAACGACATGTCAAAATCAAACTTCTAATCAACAGTTTACATATAGGAATCCTATGCAACATCATAATACACGTTTGTTTTGAAAAGACATGTAAAAAAAAAAAATCAAACCTCTAAAATATAACAACACTCTATAATTATTGAGCACAGTTGTAACAAATGTGAAATATCGACCAGGTTAGGTTAAAACACCAGAAGGACCTGCAACAGTGCGTTCAGGGGCTGGAATGCATGGGTGTCTAACACCAAAAAGGGTAACACAAGGCGAGGATACAACAGAGACATCCGAAATTAGGTGGCTGGAAAACGTAGGGTATCCTCCGCTCACTGCACAGGAAGACCAACCTGGAAATGCAGCCTCCCAGTCGAGAAGTTTCACTTTCAATGCGGGAGAAATATATACAAAAACGCAGGGAGCTTGTAAACCCAAAACGCAGAGAGTTCTTATGAGAACGTAGGGAGTTTTTATTTTTGTTTTTAATTTGGTTTTAAAACCCACAACGCAGAGCATTTATCAATTTCACAAAGGTACAGCGAGCCACCGCACTGGGATAACAGGAATACACTGAGATTTTAAAGAATACGCTGGTCGCATGTCATCACAGCAAGTGTTGCTGAAGGTAACAAAAATTTTGATGGGCTTCAACCAAAGGTCAAGGGTAGTAGGTGGGTGAGGCCCTCGCATGGTTTGATCCGAGATTCAGCGTCAACAAGGCCAATCACAGGTAGGAGAAAAGGGTTAAGATTCCATCACAGTAACTCATAAAATTTTCCCAGCACCGAACCCTAAATACATTTTTACACCGCCTAGAGCCATAGTTAATAAATTTTACACAGTCCAGAACAACAACCTAAATCAACGCAGTCCAGAGAAATGATTTTTAAAAATCCTCAGTGCAGAACAGTCAATAATAAACCAACTACCCAGCTTATAAACCCAGTTTATACTATAACCATTGAAGCTACGAGCTTACGCAATAACCCTTGAAACTACAACTTATAAACAAGATTTACACTATAACCATGGAACTACAAATTTGCACAGTAACCATTGAAACTATAGCTCATAAACACGCAC
>SNQJ01S0042700.1:28759-46163 GCA_010110895.2 Picea sitchensis
CCCCAATCTACATTGCCAGTCTTCTCATGGGTTTAATAGCATAGAAGTAGCATTCCATTTGATTGCACAGAGGGTTAGCATTCCAAGATTTAAGTTTAGCATTATCTTTTCAGCCATTGATTTCATTTCTTCAGTTTTCACATTGAGACTGCTTAACATTCAGGAACTAGTTTGGATATCTCATGAGATGAAGAAGTTTCATTTGATTACAATAGAAAGTTTCATAGGATGGTTGCTGAGTTGTGTGGAGTGATAAGTAGCAATAACTTAGCTGTTTTCAGTTTATCTTTTACATGCATATACAAAACAGTACGGGTTAGTACCAAGTAGTACAGAGTAGTGCAAACACGTGCAGAACATAGTAGAGTACAATAGCTTCTTTCAACAAGATTCTTTTAACAGTTCAGGGACTAGTTTGGCATCCTTTAAACCCCCTCTTCAGCCCTGCATTTCCTGTGCTAGTTCCTCTAAGTCTACCTTCCCGAGTTGACAATTAAATGTTGATTTACATGGTATATATGCAACTCGACAAGGAGATGTCCAAAAACTCCATTTCAGTTTGGATGTACCTGTGGAGAGCCCCATGGTATTTCAGAACCAAATTCCACTGATAATATTTGATACCCAACTTGGTGTGCAAGGTATGGAAGCTATTGGTGAATTCCGACACTGCTTGGTCCCTCTCTTGATGCAGCATGGTCCATATCATGTACTAGTCATCATAGTTACCAATAGGGTAATATTGTTCCTTGACCACATCCACAAAAAATACCAAGTGGGCTCAACCACATATATTCTAGAATCCTCTGTGGAACGTTTCTCCCAAGAAGTTTCCCACCAATGTTTGACATGGGGAAGATATTTAAGGAGTGCGAAGGTGATATTTTCCTTGTTGGAAAAATTGTGAAAAGAGAAATAACCTTCTAACATATTTAGCCATTTTTCTAGGGCATCCACATCTATCTGTCCTTCAAATATGAGAATATCAAAATTAAATTGTATCTTGAAAGGAAATGTTCCTCCAAAGTGATTTCTTGTTGAAGATGTGAATTTTATCGATAGACGTTGAAGGATATGGGAAAAATTATCCATCATTTCGCGCATCTATCGTGTGAGAGCTTGCTCAAGCAAAATATTAATATTATCGTATGCTCTATCATTTTTATTTACTTCTACCATAGATATTTTCTTGGGAATGAGAGAGTGATATTACTCAAGAGAGACAATATCAATACCAAACTTTCTATGCTCGGACCTCGTCGGGGACATGCACTAAAAAAACGATCAAGAGCATCCTTCTCTGATACCACTGATCTGGATTATTTTTGACACAAAATGAGAGAGGAGATATAATAAAGAAATGTATAGAGATATCTCATATATCCAATAATATAATAGAAATATATTAGAGATGAAACCATAAACACAAAGATACAGTAATGCACAATTTCTATTAATGAGCGAAATGTACAAAATTGTAGAAATACAGAGTGAAAGACTCACTAGAATGGTGACAACTTATCTCTCAGAAAAGATGTGATGGATAATCACATTCGAAAGAAGATGATTTTACAATGAGGCACCAACGGCATTTTTATCATAAATAAAATCCAAAACCTTAACCTCGAAAGATGAAAAGCCAACAGTTTTGTGGACCCCGTTTTGGGTAGTTTGGTGTATCAACTTCATGAGGACGTAACTTTGGCATACAATATCTGTTTGGGGTGCACAATAGCTCGTTGGAAAGGTATCATTGAGTATGTTAAGTTTGGGGGCTGAATTAGATCCCTTGAGTATCATTAGGCTCTCAAAATGGCTCCATAAGTTTAGCAACTGAAAAACTGCTAAAAATAGTAAGTTGCTAGAACATTGTTTTGAGCCAGTTGGAATATGTGGGTGGCCATTGATATCCACCTAGATAAATCCTACCTCCTTAGGAAGAAACGGTCTCCATTTCATTGAGTTCCTAGGGGATATGGAAAAGCGTTTGTTGAATTTGCATCTTGATGAGCTTCTTACCTTGTTGGATAAGTTGTGTTGCTTAGCTTATTGAAGGCTGTCACAATCCTATGGCTAGAAGTGTTGGAGCTTTTTAATAAATATGGGTACATGATATGACTGTGTGTAGAAGGAATCCTTACAGTTTTCTTCAATCTTTTTGACCTGCTTCTGCTGGACACAAGGTTCTTTAATTGAGGTTGCAACAATTGCAGTGTTCTTTTGTTCACCTTTTGAACAAACCATGAAGAAGATGAATTTTGTAGTATACGATACTATATTGCGGAACTGTTTAGGTGGGACAGTAGTCGAAACCACCTCTGTTATTCTGTAGAGATGAACCCAAGAGTAAAAATGACACTACGAGTTTGATACTCATAAATAACATGGTGTTTCCACATATACGACTAGCCCAAAAGAACATCACATATATCCAGTGGGACAACATCACATAATAGCTGATACTTGAAGCGTTGTATTTTGTATGCCAATCGACACTGCTGGTTGAAACAAAGATATCATTCCTGAAGAAACCACCCAATGTTGTATGGTTGTGGGTGTGGTGTTGTCGACAATCCCAATTGTTTGATGACCTCTGCTGAGATGAGGTTATTCTGGCTTCCATTGAGGTGCTCGATACCGAAAAAACTTTATTTAGGCCCTTAAAATGACCCCAAAAGCTTAGGAACCAATTTTTTTTTAAACATAGTAAGTTGCCAGAAAATTCTTTTGATCCAGTTGGAATAGGTGGGTGGCCAATGATATTCACTTGGATCAATTCTCCCTTATTAAGAAGCAATGGTCTCGATTACGTTGAGTGCCTGGGGGAGATGGAAAAGCGTTTGTTGAATCTTCATCTTAATGAGCGACTTGACTTGTTGGAGAGTTTGCGTTGCTTGGCTTGTTGAAGGCTGTCACAGACCCGTGGCTAGAAGGGTTGGAACATTTTAACCAGTTTGTCTACATGAGATGACTGTGTGCAGAAGGAATCCTTGCAGTTTTCTTCAATATTTTCGACCTTCTTCTACTGGAAAGAAGGCTCTTAGACTGAGGCTGCAGTGGTTGCAGTGTTCTTTTATCCACCTTTTGAATAGATTGTGAAGAAGATAAATTTTGTAGTATGAGATACTAACTTGTGGGACTGTTTAGGTGGGACAGTAGTTAGAACTACCTTTGTTATTCTATAGAGATGACCACCCAGAGTAACAATGACACTACAAGGTTAAGACTCATAAATAACGCGACGCTTCCACATATACGACTGGCCCAAAATAACATCACAGACATCTAGTAGGGAAACATCACGTAATACCTCATCCTTGAAGGGATGGATGAATTATTACAATCAACACTGCAGGTTGATGCGAAGATCTCATCCCTGGAGAATCCACCTGATGTTGTATGGTTTCTGGTGTGGTGTTGTCGACAATCCCAACTGTTTGACAACCTCTACTTAGATGAGGTTCTTCTAGACTCTACTATCAAAAATAAAATGCAGCGTGGTCTTGTTCACCCACATCTGTGAATGAAAAAGACGCTCCACCTCCTCAATATATGTTGGTTCTTCTGGTTCAATTGTTGCAGTCACAAAAGTAGCAGTGGGGTCTGTGTCGATGATCTGTCTTCTACTATTATTTTCTGAATCAGATTCCAAATCAGGGTTCGGATCCTTGTCTTTGATCTCGGCCACCAATTATTTTTTTGAGCGATATTCATCAATGTTGTGTCAGGGGATTTTGTGGAAATCACACTATTTTCCAGTGTCCTTCTTAGTATTTTTGTTACCCTTGTTTTCCTATGGCTTGGACTAGTTTTCACGAGGATGTTTGTAAGGGACGTATCTATCATACTTTGGTTGTTGCGGATTTGAAGACCTGAAGTCCCGTTTGTTCTGGTGCCTAAATTTCTTCTTGATTTTGACAACGTATCGATAGACAACTCCAAGTGATGAGATGTACAAAACCTCCATTTTAGTTTGGATGTACCTATGGAGAGCCCCACTATATTTCATAACCAAATTCCGCTCATAATATTTGATACCTAGCTTGGTGTGCAAGGTATGGAAGGTATTGGTGAACTCTGACACTGCTTGGCCCCTCTCTTGACACAACATGTCCCATCTCATGTACGTTTCGTCATAGTTACCAACATGGTAATATTGTTCCTTGAATGCATCCACAAAAAACTCCCAAGTGGGCTCGACCCCATATATTCCAGACTCCTTTGTGGAACTTTTCTTGCACTAAGTTTCCCACCAATTTTTGACATGGGGAATATATTTAAGGAGTGCGAAGGGAAATAACCTTCTAGCAAATTTAGCCATTTTTCTAGGGAAACAACATCTATTTGTCCTTCAAATACAAGAATATCAAAATTAACTTGTACCTTGAAAGGAGAGGTTCCTCCAAAGTTGAAGCTTGATGAATATGCGCCTGTTATCGGCAGGTGTTGAAGGATGTGGGAAAAATTCTCCATCATTTTGACCCTGTGTTGCATGAGAGCTTGCTCAAGCAACATATTAATAGAATTGTATTCTCTGTCGTTTTTATTTTCTTTTTCCATGGAGGGTTTCTTTGGCATGCGAGAGAAATTTTCCTCAAGAGAGACAAGATAGAGACCCAAATTTCTATACTCAGACCTCGTCGGGGACATGCACTAAAAAAATGATTAAGAGTAACCTGCTTAGATACCACTGATCCAGATTATTTTAGGCACATAATGAGAGTGAAGATCTATTAAAGAAATGTACAGAGATATCTCAGATATCCAATAATATAAAAAAAGTATATCATAGATGAAACCATAAACATAGAAATATAGTAATACACAATTTCTATTAATGAGGGAAATGTACAAAACTATAGAAATACAGAGTGAAAGACTCGCTAGAATGGTGGCAACTTATCTTTGAGAAGAGATGTGATGGCTACCTGCATTTACAAGAATATTATTTTACAATGAGGCTCCAAAGGCCTTTTGATCATAAATATAATCCAAAACCCTAACCCCTAAATATGAAAAACCAACTGTTTTGTGGACCTCGTTTTGGGTAGTTTGGTGCATCAACTTCCCGGGGGGCGTAACTTTGGCATACGACCTCCGTTTGGGGCACACGATAGCTCATTGGAAAGGTATCATCGAGGATATTCATTTTGGGGGATTAAACAAATATTCTTCCTATCATTGGGGTGATCGATCCCGAAAAATGTCATTTAGGCCATCAAAATGGCCTTGGAAGTTTAGGAATCGAAAAACTGCTAAAAATAGTAAGTTGCCAGAAAATTGTTTTGAGCTAGTTGGAATAGGTGGGTGGTCACAAATATCCACCTTGATCAATGGTATCCATTTCATTGAGTTCACGAGGGAGAGGGAAACACATTTGTTGAATGTGCGTCTTAATGAATTTATTTTCTTGCTGGAGAAGTTGCGATGCTTAGATCGTTGAAGGATATCACGAACCTGTGGATAGAAGGGTTGGAAATTTTTAACCAGTCTGGCTACATGAGATGATTGTGTACAGAAGGAATCCTTTGGCTTTGCTTCAATCTTGTTGACCTTCTTCTTCTGGAAACGTTTTCTTGGACTGAGGCTATAGTGGTTGCGGTGTTCTTCTTCTTACCTTCTAAACAAACTGTGAAGAAGCTAGATTTTGTAGAATGAGATACTACCTCATGACAATATTTAGGTGGGACAGTAGTCGGAAATACCTCTGGTATTCTGTAGAGATCACCCCCCAAAGTAACAATGACTATGGGGTCGAGACTCATAAATATAATGGTGCTTCCATATATACAGCTGGCCCAAAATAACATCACAAACATCCAAAGGGGAAACATCACATACTATCTCATCCTTGAAGGGCTAGATGCCGTTTGAAAATTGACACTGCTAACTGACATGAATATTTCCTCCCTGGTGAAGCCACCCAATGTTGTATGGTTGCGGGTGTGGTGTTATCGACACTCCCAACTGTTTGATGACCTTTGCTGATATGAGGTTGTTTTGGCTTCCATTCTCATCAATACTCCCTTCTTAGGAAGCAATGGTGTCCATTGTGTTGAGTGCCTGGGAAAGAGGGAAAAAGGTCTTTTGAATTTGCATCTTGATGAGCTGCTTACCTTGCCGGAGAAGTTATGCTACTTATCTTATTGAAGGATGTCACGAAACTGGGGTTGGAAGGGTTTAAATTTTTTAACCATTCTGGATACATGAGATGACTATGTGCAGAAGGAATCCTTGTGCTTTGCTTCAATCTTGTTGACCTACTTTTGTTGGACATAAGGTGCTTGAACTGAGGCTGCAATGGTTGCAGTGTTCTTACCTTTTGAGCATACTGTGAAGAGGTTAAATTTTGTAGTATGAGATACTATCTTGCGACACTGTTTAGGTGGGACAATAGTCGAGACTAGTTCTGGTTTTCTATAGAGATGATCCCCTAGAGTAATAATGAAACTATGGGGTCAAGACTCATAAATAGCATGGCGCTTCCACATATATGGCTGACCCAAAAGAACATCGCATACATCTAGTGGGGAAACATCACATAATACCTCATCCTTGAAGGGATGGATGCCGTATGACAATTGATACTATTGGATGACACAAATATCTCATCCCTGGCGAAGCCCCCAATGTTTTATGGTTGTGGGTGTGGTGTTGTCAACAATCCCAATTGTTTGACGACCTCTGTTGAGATGAAGCTCTTATGGCTTTTTCTATCAACAATAAAATTTATCAGGGTCCCATTCACTCACATATGTGAATGAAAAAGGTTCTTTCCCTCCTCAAGATCTTCTAGTTCTTCTGATTTAATTGTTGTGGTCGAGATAGTAGAAGTGGGGTCTACACCGATGATTTGTCTTCTACCAGTATTTTTTGAATCAGATTCTGAATCAGGGTTCAACTCCTTGTCTTTGATCTCGGCCACCAATGACTGTATTGAGTGACATTCATTGGTTTTGTTCCAGGGACTTTTGTGGAAATCACACCATTTTCCAGTGTCCTTCTTTGTCTTTCCATTACCCTTCTTTTCCTATGGCATGGAATGGTTTTCAGGAGGAATTTTGTTAGGGTTGTCTCTATCATACTTTGGTTGTTGCATATTTACAGGCCCGAACTCCTGTTTGTTTTGGTGCCTAAATTTCTGCTCAATTTTGACAACATATTGATAGGAATCTCTCAGTGATGAGATGTCGAAAAAATCCATTTCAGTTTGGATGTCCTTGTGGAGAGCCCCACGGTATTTTAGAACCAAATTCCACTAAGAATATTTGATACCCATCTTGGTGTGCAAGGTATGGAAGGTATTGGTGAACTTAGACACTTCTTGTCCTGTCTCTTGACATAGTGTTGTCCATCTCACGTACTAGTCATCATAGTTACCAACAGGGTAATATTGTTCCTTGACCGTGTTGTTCCCGAGATTAATCTTAAGGCTCAAAGAGTAATGTCAAACATCATGAGTGTTTAAAGGGAATGTTTTAAAGAGTTATTTTCCTACCTTTAGTTCTATAAGAAATGATCTTTCAATGAAATTAATAACAAGACATGACATAGACTATATTTCGTTGTCTGAGTTACAATTGTAATATCGAATGGTGTGAAAGAAAGTTATAAACTGTTAAGCAAATCTAAGCATCAATTGCAGATGAGTCTCACCTTGTTTGCAGTAGAAGAAAAGTAGATAGAGCACCCTTGAACAGGATATGAAATGTAGTAATTCACACAACTTACATGTCTTGACTTACTCACAGTAAATACAAAGGAAAAGTTGCTTACTTAATGAATTGTTGGTTTAATATGATCACAGTAGTTGTAATACCAAATTGTAATCAATCACTTTTCAAGGAATTACATAAGGAAATTTAGAGAAATGAAAATACACATGGAGCACATAACCCAAATAGAACAAAAATTAGAATCTATGTCTGCACTTGTATTAATACTAAAAAACGAGAGTTTCTCTATTACATCCAACAAGAATCATCCTTCAATAGATCTTGAATCTATGTACTTATACAAAATCTGTCACAACCCCAAAAGGTTGGACTTCTTACAATATTTAATTAAAATAGTATATATCCGAATAAAACAACAATGTGTAAAATTTGATAAGCTGTGTTGGCGTTAACCTATGTCTCTTCATCTACTGGCAGAAACACTTCTTCTCCTTAGTCCTTTAGGCTGAATACAGATGCCATATAGGCCAACTTAATGATTCGACATACTGTCTTGTTCGTTTTAGTCTTGTTTCCATCTGCCCGTCCAGATATGTTTAGTAATGTAATGAACCACTATTGAGATCAGGGGGGAAGGATCATCAGATGAAAAACACTGCATGTCTCATCAAGGTATGGATAATGGGCATAGGAAAAGTAACTGTTTGTGGAAATAATAATAATGGAACAAGGGTATGATGATGAAGTGGGGATAAGTGGAGATTAGAATGAGGGTGAATGAGGTAAGTGGTTGTTGGAAGGTGAAAGATAGAAAGGGTAAAAGGAAAGGGAACTGTGCGCTTTTTCTTACTTTCTCCCAGCTATGCTTGCTTTTCCATGTTCAATACATTGGTTGCATATATCCATTAATTCCACTGTGAACCTTGGGGGCTCAATTGTTTAATTTGCCTCGAAAGTGAATAATTTCCTTTCTACCTGAGGAAAATTTTCTTGGATCCTTTTCACTTCTTGAACCATGGCCTAGTAGTATGATCTTGAATTCACTAGCCATTTATTGATTTTAAGAAGATCAATTTGGCTCATTTCTTGAATGGATACTATATTTTCTTCTTTGTTTTTTTTGGAATTTTGCTGGTTCATCTCCATATAAATTTTTCCTAGGGCTTTCAAGATATTACTTCCCTCAAAATAAATTATCTTTTTGTCTAATGATGACAATGCTTCTAGGCAAGCCTCTTTTACCTCTCTAACAAATCTTTTAGTTTCTTCCAGATTTGTTTCCCATACCTTTAGAGCCATATCACCTCTTAATTGTTCAAAGGGAGAGAGCAGAGGGAAATTAGGGATGTTATCTTTCTGCACCAATATGATGGCTTCCTGAAACTTAGATCTGGCTGATCGAGCCTCTCTTTCCTTGACATAAATGTCCTTCAGAGAAAGCTCCACTGCCTGGTATCAATTTTGGATGGAATCTACCTTTAGAAAAAGGTCCTGCTGGGAAGCTTCCAACTTCTCATTTATTTCCAACGCTTGAGTTTGGAAGGATGAAATGTATATCAAGGTACCTTCGGTTAGGTATAGTATATCTTGTAGTTGTCTTATAAATTCATCACACTAAGTGACCATACCCTGTTTGATTTGTGAACTCTGATGGAGCTCTTCAAGGTTGGCTCGAAGCTGTTGAATTTGTTGTTGATCATTAACTCTGATATGCTCAAAGTCTTGACTCATTCTTCTCCTGATAGTCCGTTCCATGGCATGGATTTGAATTTGCAAGTTCTCCACCAATAGTCACTTTTGTTCCAGTTGTTCGGCCAAATTTTCCATAGACCATTGATTGGCAGTAGCAAAATCACCTAACGAACCTGCAAATTCCTTTGCAAATTCTAGATCATCTCGGCCATTCCCGTCATACACCATCCTCTACCTTTTAATTAACACTCCATATTTMTAGTGTTATTCTCTTTTCACGATGGCCTTCCRTTTATTATTAAATAAGAAATCCAAAGGAGGCATCTGTTCGGCCGAGATGGGGGTAAGATCACTTAAAAAACAAATTTCAGAATTAGGATATCCGAAGCTGGATTGTAGAGGGGTAAGAGATGTAATGGGAGTATAAATCTCTGTGGACTGTTGATTCTATCTTGTATTTGAGGTACCAACAGGGGTAGTTGGTGGCGAAGGAGACACCCCTTGATTCTGATTTATGAAATCTTTGAGTTGAGCTAGTTCCTGGGGGCTTAGCTGTCTTGACAACGAGGCTTCTAATTCATGTGTTAACCCCTATGAGCTCTTTGGGGTTTTCTCGACTTTACATTTACCTAAGTGACTTGATCCAGAATCTGTAGGAACAGTTTCCTGAGAAGTTGGATTGGCTATTTTCTCTCCTTGTAGTACCTTTGGTGGACTATTTTGCCTATGCTTTTGAAAGCTGATAAAGCCAGCTTGTTGATCTGGGGGTAGGGTTTGGAATCTTCCTTGAACTTCCTCATAGGACCCCCTTGAATATTTCATCATATGGGGAGTTCTCGTGCATATATCTCTTCATATTGAACTAGGCTAGGTTGTTTTACACTATATTACGTGGATCGTGTCTTTTGAACTCGATGTCAACCAATTTGACATCCTTCAGAGCCACAAACTACACTTTAGAGAGACCAAAATTTAATAATGAAAACATGCCATCTTGAATAGGGAAAGTCAGCCATATATTTTTCTTTGCTACCTTCAAATCCTTGCTGATGGCTCCTGTCACTCTCTGGTAGGCAAAGTTCTCCTCGATAAACCAATCTACTAGCTTAGGAAAACCCTGATGTAGGAAAAGTTCTCCTCGATAAACCAATCTGCTAGCTTACCCAGGTTTCCCATAATCTTGTCTGAAATCCGGGGAGGTGGGTTACCATACAGAGCTATATGAACAAGAACCACAATACTGTGACATATTTTATAAAAAAAATCCTTGGATTTCTCTTCCCATAGCTTGGAATGATAGAAATGAATGGGCTCAACACTGGTCGGGGTCCAACTCCAATTCATCAATGGAAAATGTGTCATGAAATAGATAGTGTCTATGATATATGTCGACATGTAAAAGGGGGTGGGTTGTCCTTTTGATTTTGCTGTTTTATATTCGACAATACCCTTGGCCAAGTTATCAGACAACATTTTTTCCCAATTGAAAGTTAAACCCTCGGCCACCTCGTGCATAATGGATACCCATTCTACCAAGAAATGTGTAGGGCTCTTCTTCCCGAACAATCGACATAGCATCATAGCTACATACACCATATGAGCATCCAAAGATGATGTGGCATACATACCATGAGCGTCAGTTCTGAACCTCTCTGGGTGCCCCCACCAAGACTTGATTATATCGTGACACTTTCTGGTGTATTGGACACATTCCTTTTTCTTGAACTACATAATGAATGAAACATTATATGTGTATCTAGGATTAGGGGAGATTTTATACATTATTTTGATATGTTTCGGTTGGAAAGAGCCGACAACAACCTTCTGATGGTTGATGATTCTCCTGGTCTAGATGTCAACGTGCTCCAAGGCCCAACTTATCATGTCATTATAAGNGTATCTAGGATTAGGGGAGATTTTATACATTATTTTGATATGTTTCGGTTGGAAAGAGCCGACAACAACCTTCTGATGGTTGATGATTCTCCTGGTCTAGATGTCAACGTGCTCCAAGGCCCAACTTATCATGTCATTATAAGGCATGAGCCTTGGTCGTGACGCTATCTTGTGCAACTCCGAATGTGCTATATGTTTGAGTTTAGATGTATAAGTTTCATCCTCTTCTTTGACAGAGTCCTCTAGACAATTGATGATTTCACATTCCATAATATCGAACACCTGCATCCAAGTTTTTATGATGTACATTTCTCGTGGCGTGGTGTTCGACATAATGTTTGCATTTGGGTTTGAATCCTCTCCCGCTGCATCAAGATTTTTCATCATTTTACGTGGTGCCATAATTTCTAAGGAGATAGAGTGAAATTAAGTGTTTCATAGAAAATCCATGAGTCTTTCAAACATATACAACTAACTAATTACAAAAGGTGAAAATGAGATCAAATTGAAGTTCTTTTATTCAAAACAGATTCATTGATTTTCGTATAACTTCACTGACGAAAAATTTATTAACATTAATGGAAATGTCTACCTGGCGATCCGCAATCCGCGTTTGGATCATTATCCTTAATTAGTCATAAATTCCATCAATACTTGGATGGTTTTCGTTCGAGAGTTTTAGATGTGACAGAGTGGGAACCTCCTGAATCCCGAATTCGCAAAAAGATTAATTTCTGAATAATCACTTTTAAAACCTTAATTAATCATTTTTAAGATGGTGTGTTAACTTCAAGAGTTTTGGGAGTTTGGAATTTGAGGAATTCTAATGTATCTCGAGAGGGACTTCCCGAAACCCAAAACCGTGAAGAAAATAATTGATTTAAGTCTTAATTAATTGCATTTGAACTTATGTATTTYAGAGGTTCGAACTTCGGGGATTTTAGACTATGATACAGGGAAAACGTTCAAAATCTGAACCACAGAGTCATTAATTATCTCTTGATCATCATTAAAAAATGTTTAATACTTTGAAATTTTGATACTTTGGTGATTCTTGAATTCGTTCTTTGTTAAAATACTGAAGGATCATCTCCCGTAGTGATGTGTTATAGATGACATCACTTTGGATGACGTGTTGAGAAAAGAGAGGTGCCACATGTTACTTGGAAACGTGTGAATCCTCTAGTAGAAATGTCAAAAATGGGGGCCATGTGTCAACTCAGGAAAAATTCAAAAGGTATACATGTCCTATGACTTGTTCCTTTTAAAGGTTTAGGAAAATTCGCAAGCATACTCATTCGGGTTTCAAAGTTTTTATTGTTAAGACTTATTGAAATATCCGAAGCGCGGAGCTCCAAAGCGACTGTTAGAGACTTACCTCTTTTAAAATCCAGGTGGCTCAAGAACTTCGGAGGTATTAGGATCGTTCGATCAAAAGGAAAATTCATCGACAACAGATATAATGTGTGCCTTATTATTAACTAACCAACAAATGAATTTGGTTGAAAATTAAAAGATCGTTTTCCAAGTTTCCACTTTCTTTGGGTAAAATTATATTTTCATGAAGTGAAGAGTATAAAGATAAACAATTCATATTTGTATGTGTTCCAACATAGGCTCCATCTGGGGATTTCTTCTCTCCGTGAGACGTGGAAGAATAGTAGACCAAGTTCCTTCATTGGGTAAATGGAATCATTATTGCATTTCTGGAAAACACCTTTAGGATTTAATCAGACACAGAAAAACCAAACTTCAACCAAACCTCAGAAACCCTTCAAAACACATCTAAATTATTGATTTCAAGTTAGGCTATTTAAAAAGTTTCCTTTCTTAGAACTAAGTTTGGATTTGTTTAAGATAATCAAAATGACTTTAACCGAAATATCATACTTTGACCGGCTTCGTTCGCATCAAGGTTAAGTAGATGTAATAATTTATTTAGGGAATCTCTCATTGGTTTAGAATGTAAATATTACCAAAAAGAGAATTAGATGCCAGAGTATGATTTGTAGATATGTATGACAACCATACAAATATCATATATATTTCTTCACTGCCAACGAGACTGTTCAGTACCCCGGTGAAGTTATCTACTTCTCCCATTGAATTTCCTTTCACCACTTCAATTAGCACTTTTTCATTTTGTTGAGATGAGGGAAATCATTACATGAATTTCCTTTAATCATCTCTTTGGACAAGATGGGGGCAATCAAATTATGAAATTCCTTTCACCATCTGTCTTATATTTTAATATTTTGAAGTGGGGGCAATCAATCTGTATGTATTATACAAGTGATGCTATCTGCTTAAAATTTTAAAAGGAAGGCCTGTCATAATTTTTAGTATACTCTGAAACTAATTTTCTCCCAATCATTAATACACCTTCGCCTATAGGGAATATTTTATAGGGATTTTGATTTTCAGGGATTGACCTAGAGAGAAATAGCCAACTTAAAATCCGATAGAAGAGATAAAGTTATTAGGATTAGCCTAGACATACTTTATTTCAGTTAAAATCACAAGAACATAAAGATTTTTGCCTAATCTCATTTTGAAGATATGTTTTTAAGTTTTTAGAGTCAAGGTGCAATTCTTTCTTTCTATGAAGACCCAATAAAGGTAGTGAAGTGAGAAGAGAATAAAATCTTAGGGATAGGAAAAATAAAATAGAAAGAGGACTCAGAGGGCATGATGCAAAAGAATCCCATTCCCACACAAGTTTGTTTATTGATTCTCGAACTTCCTTTGAATCCCTTTTTATTCTTACTTTCTTTTTCTTGTTGTTTCATTTTTTTTTCATTTTTTTTCATTTTTATTTCATTCAGAAAAGGCTTCAGAATTAATCTGTAGTTGTATACTTTTTCGATCCTTGATCAGGTGACAATATTTTCATGAGTGAAACCCCCTTTACATATGATAAGATTTCCTTAAAATTTTAGTTTGAATTAGTGGGGTAGGAGTTCATACCTCACATTTCCTTTGTATTTTAAATCAAGAATATCATTAATTTATCACTCGTTTTGAGAGAAAGTGAATGTTTTGAAAAATGAGTGTTGGATTCCGATGCATCCTTATCTCTCTTTCGACAGTAAATATTCTGCATGGGAACAAAATGGGAAATGTCAGACAAATTCCACATAATAGAGACAATATGTGATACATATTCTTTTATATTCTTCTTTGATGATATCAAGTAAACGTGGTTTATTTACAACGAAGTATAAAATGACTTGGATAATTTACAACAGAAAGGAAAAATTGCAATTTGAAAAATGAAAACAAATGTCGATCCAAACCGATATATAAAATGGGAATCTGAAATATGACTACTACTTAAATTGTTTTAGGTAACTAATGTTGATAGGAGCGTTGCGAAATTTTCCATCGATATTCTCCAGTAAGAAGGAATTGTTCCCCTTAGCAGCTATAATTTTGAATGGTCCGAACCAGATATGGTCGAACTTGCCATGTTTCCCTGCATATTCTTTCCTAGCATCCCACTTCAAAACTAGATCGTCGGGGAGAAAGTCCATGCCATTGGATTTTTTTATCAAAAAGGGCCTTCATATTATCTTGGTACTTTTTACATTTATCATCTACTTCAGCCTTATTTTGTTGAACTTCGATTATTTGATTTATCCTTCTTGTAACGTCGTTTGGCTCTTCATTTTCATCTTTCCAGAGCTTCATCACAGGAAGAGAAAGATTGATCGGAAGGACAATGTCATTACCATAAACCAATTGAAAAGGGGACATACCTATTGATTTCTTGGTGTCGATTCAGTTCGCCCATAAGGCGTATTTCAGGTGGTTGTGGCAAGCCTTTATATTTTCTGTCATCACATTTTTTATTATAGTCATCAAGCTCTTGTTAGATGATTCGGCCAACCCATTCCCCTGAGGATAATAGGTTGTAGAATGTCCTAACACAATGTTGTACTTCTGGCATAAATTGATCATTGCCATAGATTTAAAAGTTTGGGCGTTGTTAGTGACTATTTTTCGAGGACAACCAAATATTGATAGGATGTTCTCTTCCAAGAAGTTTATTACTACCGAATCTGTAGAATTCCGAGTTGGAATGGCTTCTACACATTTTGTGAAGTAATCGGTAGAAGTTAAAATCCATCTATGTTGAGTGCTTGATTGTGGATGGATTTTGCCGATGAAGTTCAGGCACCGTTGTTGAAAAGGGGATTCAACTTTTACCAGGATTAAAGGTGGGGTAGGGAGCTTCTTCTTGCCAACAAACAATTGACACAAATTACAGGCTCTGACCCTCATGTTTACGCCGATGAATAACTTTGGCCAGTAATATCCAGCCCTTAAAATCTTACAGGCCATTTCTATCCAAGCATGGTGTCCTCCACACACTCCTTTATGGAATTATTCGATGGCACCTTCTGTTTCAGATTCTGTTAGGAAACATAACAAGAAACCTAGAGGGTCTTTCCAATACAATTGGCCATCAATAATAGAGTATTTAATTGCGTTCAAATTCAAATTTCTTTCTTTAGACGGAGTCAATTCATTTGGGAACTAAATATTAAGGAGGTATGTGACAATGTCGTGATACCAGGTAGAGGTGGAAAAATTATCTTCAATTCGAACAATAGGTGCCTGATCATCAATTTATTCTATATCCAGCTGGGATTCGTGTGAGCCGATATTATTTATCCCAAGCGCCCTAAAATTCGATTAAGATAACATCTTCACTAGGCCTTGACCTTTGAAAAGCTTGGTCGGTTTCACTTCTAGATCAAACTCCTAAATTTTAGCCAACCATCGATCTCTTCTTCCATCATTGTCCGGTTGAACCAAGATGTCTTTGATACCATTTGTTGGTACGTAAGCGATTATTTTGGAATGCAATACATATGTTCTGAAGGCCTTGAGAGCCTTCACCATTGCGTATTATTTCTTCTCAAGCATATCATATATTAATTATACATCCCTGAGGCTTTTGCTGAAGAATGCTATTGGTTGCTTGAATCCTTCCTTGTTATTTTGTAGGGGTACCACTGCAACCATATGTTTAGAAGTGAACGAAAAGATCAGGAATTCCTTTGTATAGTCCATACTTTCTAGCATAGGCGCTTCCCCTATAGCTTTATTGACGTGCTCGAAAGAGGCTTTAGCTTCAGTAGTCCATTTCACTTCGTTGTCTTTCTTCAAGCTATCTGTAATCATTTTTATTATTTCAGCAAAGTTGGGAATAAATCTTCTCAAAAAGTTGATCTTTCCTAAAAAATATTGAATTTCTTTTCTGTTCCTAGGAATATTAATCATGTCTATAGCCTCAACTCGCTTAGGGTCGACCTTGATTCCTTCCTTTGACACTATATGACCCAAGATATTACCTTCTTGCATGGAAAAATGTGATTTCTTGGGATTAAGAGACAAACCAAACTTTCCGCACTTTCTGAAGGTGTGCTTGAGGTGTAACATATGTTCTGCGTCAAAGTTAGAAAAAACCATCAAATCATCAAGATAAATAACGACGAAATTGTCTCTCTCACTGACGAACACGATGTCCATCGCTCTCTGGAAAGTATCCCCTATTGTAATATTCCAGATATAAAAAGTATGCAAAACATAAATAAAATACTAGAAATGGCAGATAAACAAAAATATAACCAGAACAACACCACAATAACACTAAAATGATATCAAAATAACACCAGAAAGATCACTTTGATTCTAAGAGAAATGTTCACGGGCCTCTTTGAGGGGGAAACCTCCAGTCGAGCAGAGCTCTATTACAATAATATCCAAGCTAGGGCTGTCATACCCTCAACTCCTGTTTATACTAAATATGTCTATCAAAAGAACCATCTAGAGAAAGATCCTTCTATAAGCGAAAGCTTCTATTAGGTCTTCTTACATTCGACTTATTATACTTTATTGCAAGGCCTTATTAATATTGACCTTTATTAAATCTAAATATATTGTTCTACCTATGTGAGGCAGGGATGATTTTAAGGATGGAAATTTATATTAAAATGTAGAAACCTTGGCGAATCTTACTAATCCTTCATATGCCAACTATAAATGATTGGCGATATTTTTGTAAAAATATTCAAATTTATAAGGATTTTATATAGTTTTTATAAAATTTTGGCGATTTTTAAGGTAAAATA
>SNQJ01S0042700.1:53210-79420 GCA_010110895.2 Picea sitchensis
AAAAAACAATGATGGAGACTTACCCATCTCTCCTCGCTCCTCACCAGGAGGTACTGGTATCTCAGGATCCCTCGAAAAATCAATCCCTGCATAAGGGTAATCCTCGATAAGTGGGATCTGTCGCGATAGCTTGGAAAAGAAATCATCATCGAAGGAATCATTAGTCCTTCCACCACCCTGTCGTGGCAACAATACTACCCATCTACACATAGCAGGAAGAGAGGCTTGATGTCCTCGTACCACTACTTGAGGACTAAAGCTTGGAACTCTCTCAAAGAAGAACGAGCATAGAACGGTCCCGAACCCGAAGTTCCTCTGTGTCCACAATAAAAAATCTGTCAAATACCTCTTCATACACTCTAACAATGTGGTGCTCCAATAAAAAAATTGTGCATTTAAGCACTGGACTGCACAGTTCATCTGTGCCGGGGACACCTGATGCAAATCTGCAGAACCAATGATTCACCCAATAAGAAACACTATCGCTTGTAGAGATAAGTTAGTAATATTGCTTATGGCCACCTGGGAGCTCGAGTGGTCTATGTCAGCCGCACAGTAAATACCTATCAATTCCTCTTTGTTATGCGGCCCCGAAGGAAAAGTCCGGAAGTTGATTGGTTCCCCTCTCCGAGAAAGGCCAGTCAAAAAATAAATTTCCTCGGTCGTGGGCACCAGTGACTGCCCCTCTAACATGAATGCCTCTGCATCCGAATGCTAGTAGTCAACCAAGGCATTCAGTAGCCTAGGTTGTGCCCGCATAAAAGGACATAAGAAGAACTTGAGTAACCCACATTGCATCAAGGTAGCCACAACATTGGGGTCTTCCCCGACCAACTCACTAACCTCTTCATGCTCTCTTTCTCTCTAGTGGACATACATCCTGCAAAACACCAAGGTTCAGGAGGGTTAACCCTTGATTTGTAAGCTTTTTTCATTCAAAAAGGGGGTCCATGTGGGCTGTAATATTGATAGTTGTGTGTACACGCGTGCAGGGTTTACTCTGCTCAAATGTACACGTGGCCTGTCCTGAAACAGCCCGCGTGGACCTAGGGCCGGCCTTTTGAAGGTCGACGCCCCCCCAAAAAATGAGACCTAAAGCAAAAAGAAAGACTTAAAATGCAAGATAAGAGAGTTTGTACTTGGTCCAGATAGAAGTTCGTTTCGTCCACTGTAGCTCTTGGAATCACCACTTTTGACAAAGGGTTTTTTTTGGCTCCAGAGTCAATTTCCAAATCAACAATGGTGATAATGAGCTGCCAGCTTCTATTTATAGACATTTTGGCCTCTTTTTGTCACTTTTTTGGCCTCCCTTATCATTTTATTTAAACCAAAAATCATTTAGAGTGATTTAGGAGTTGCATGGGAGGGATATGATCAGGTATCAGGATAGTTTTTTGGAGTTTTGGGTAATTTTCGACAGTCTGTGATTTTTTTTCTTCCGAAGATCAACTTGGGCATGTAGGTTAGGTTTCTACCCTGACTTTTGTATCTCGTTGTCTTTTTCCTTTTCCATAGCATCGATCCCATCAGGTTTTTACACACAACCATCATAACTGCTTTATAAGTGTCGCGACTTGGTGGTAGAGCTTACCAGAACATGGATGCCCTAGGTAGATCCTGGTTGCATTATGGTATCCATGTTGTCTCTAATCACTGTAGTCTCGGGAGTCCTTGTTGTTTTTATTGATTACGAGTTTGAGCCTCATTTGCATGATTCCTTTTCACTCTTGACCTCACCCTTAGGACTCCCAAAAAGATATAACGGGTCTTCTTTTAATCCCTTTTCAGACCCTCTAAACATGAAAAGATTTCTGAGCGATCTTGTGGCCTTTCACATTCGTTAAACTGAAATTTGAAGTCATGTATGTCCGGCGGTAG
Organism: Picea sitchensis; assembly: GCA_010110895.2. NCBI lineage: Eukaryota > Viridiplantae > Streptophyta > Pinopsida > Pinales > Pinaceae > Picea > Picea sitchensis. Next base: position 55,089 of record SNQJ01S0042700.1, read on the forward strand.
TTTACCCTTTTTTCGGTCCAGACGATCAACTGTACGAACAAAGGTACACTCTATGGAACTTCAGTTCTCTAGAAGAGTACTCTCAAGTATCATTTTAACCCTTTTTCGAGCCTGAGGGACTAAATTTATGAAAAAGGAACCCCCACAGAGGCCATAGTTAATCTCTTTTCAGACTCCCTAAAATTGAAAAGATCATCGAGTGACCTTATTCTCTCACACTCGTTAAACTAGTCCAGAAGAACATTCCTGACGGATTCCATAGTTAAGCTTTTTTCAGACTCCTTAAAAATGAAAAAATGGTCGAGTGATCTTGTTTTTCTCAGACTCATTAAAATGGTTTTGAATAGACGTCTTGTCGGTGCTAGTTTACCCCTTTTTCAAACCGACTAGACTATCTTCAAAAAAGGTACCCCAATGGAGTCTCCTTTTACATTTTTCCAGACTCTCTAAATATGAAAAACCACCGAGACTACCTTCTCTGGGCTTGTTGAACTTACATCGAAGGACGTTACCATTGTGTGTTTTATTAATCGCATTTGCATAACCACATCTTTGGCCTAATGCCGGCTCCATGTTTCTCTCAACTGAACCATCTGAATCATGCCTCATACACAAGCCCTATAGCACTTTTCCTCTGTGTCTTGACACCTTTGGCCCCTAGAGGATTTTTCCTGAGTGTCCTTTTCTTGCATATGTCCTTTTTCCCTAAACATCCCTGTGTTTCGTGCACTTGCAACTAGTATGTTTGCGACACTCGATCCTCCTTTGTAACGTAACATTCTCTTATTCTTTTTTCCAAAATAATTGAAAAAGACAAAAAAAAAATCAAATATACCCCAAAAAGAGGAAGGGAAAAGTATTTTCTTTATTGGCAGCACAATAAGTCACCCTTGGATAAAGCACATATGTCTGTTTGTTCGCCAAACTATGGGATTTAGTACGACCTTAGGAAGTTGTTCTCGCTACATAGAGTTGTGTCCTCCTCCGTTTGGTTATTCTTCCAAACATATGGAGAGTTTGCATTGCCTCCTGCCTCGTAAACTTATGATTAATGCCATGCTTCCTGAGTCTCATCATTTGTCATGTTGTTGTCCAAGGGAATTTTTTACCAAGCCTAAGCTGGCCCCTCTACAGTTTGTCTCTTGCCCTCATACCCAGCCATCCTGAACGTCCAATCAAGTCCTTGTTCGAAATCAATGAAGCCTTCAGTCTGATCACCAAGATTCTCTAGTCCATGACTGACGAGTGGTCGAAGACCTCTGGGTAGTGAAGTCGTCCACTCATATTACACTCCTACTCAAGTTTTGAAGATTTTGAAGTTGTTTCTCGAGCTCTAAAGACCTCATCTCCAGCCATCATGCCTTATCATCTTCTGAGAAGATGGATACTCTACATGTATATCTTTTTGATTTCAAGATGTAGCTCCGCTATGTATTTTTCACGGCTACACTTTATATAATTTATATGAATAATAGTAAAGAAACTCTACCCAATTGCACATTCCCATTGTCTCAACCCTTTATCCATCCTTGTGCAAAGAGAGATATAGAGAAAAGAAGTTGGATGACATTTGAAGAGGAGCCCAGGATCAGGTTCGCGGAGTGGTGGCCGGTCTCGACATTGTAAGTTGATTCATTAATGTTAATAATAAATAAATTCTTTTCCCGTCCCACTATATGATTTCTTCATAGTTTAGTGAATATATGTTTGAATATGCAACCCATTAATCTGTAGAAAAAATGCATGTAGATTTTTTTGCTTGTTTTGTACGTAGGTCAGTCTTGGGAGGATAGCTGCTAACAAGCAATCAAGCATGAATAAGGATCAACATCGAACATCCAGGACAAGGTATTTTCGTTTAACCATGTATTTGCTTAAAATAAATGGGGATTAGGTCTAGGACGACGGTAAAAAGTAGGATTCTTTCGGTCTCATATGCATGCATGATATAACCCTAAATGCTAGTCCGTAGGGGGATTTCCCACCACAACACTACCCATTCAGAATACCTAAGTGGAACAATAATTTTTTCATCGAGAAGTTTCTTGACTTCCCTTTCTATCATTGGCAGGAGAATAGGGTTTATCTGTCTGAGTTTCTATCTGAAAGGTTTAATACCATGTTTTAGAGGAATATTATGTTCAATAATAGAGCTATCGTAATTTTTCAGATCATCATAAGACTAGGAAAAAACATCTTCATACTTCTTAAGAAACTCAACATACTCACTCTTCATTTGGGATGAAAGGTATTTTGATATCTTGACCATTTTGGGATCTTCGTTAGTTCCTAGATTACAATATTCAACTTCTTCGGGTTGGGGACATAAGGTAGAATTCAAAGGTATGTCATCCTGGTCAAACAACCTTTCTAAGGGGATCAAGCCTCTGGGAATCTGATTGTCCTTAAGAACGAGCATGCAGTGGTTTGCAATCTCGTCTTGGAATTTTTCTGGGTTCTCTCCTTCTTGCATAACCCAAGCCTGATCATTTTGGTTTTCCTGATCTATGTGAGTTTCATAAAACTCATCAACCATATCCAGAAACTATTTGATTTGTTCATCGTCTTCGAACACTTTCCAGTGTTGAAAATTGTTTGGGATAGAAGGTCTATGCCTCATCTCGATGTGATACTTTAATTTCAAGACAGTAAGGGGTATGAAGGTCTCAATAGCTTTGGACAAGGAGTCAACTTGTTGATTCTCCATCCTGGGAATAGAGTGAATATTAAAAGATGAGAAGAAGTTTTCTATAATATCCCAGGCGCAATTCCTATATGATCTCAACCTTGGATGCTTAGCTTGATATTGTTGTTTCACTTGTTTTACAATAATCTCTGCATCACCATAAGCTATTAGATGTTCAATTTTTAACTTCCTTGCAACTTCTAATTCTAATACCAGAGCTTCATATTCGCATACATTATTCGTATAATCGATATCCCATTGTAATCTATAATATAAGGGAATAACATAATCATCAGCTGGTGCCACAAATAAAACTCCAGCTCCTGCTCCTTCGCAGGATGAGGCACCATCGAAGAACATTTTCCACATTCCTTCTCTAACATTTACATTTTTTTTTTTTTTTTTCTTCTTTTGTACATTCTTCGAAATTGTCATCTATAGATAATATACAACTTCCTAAGTCCTGATTAGAAACATAGACTGGGTAATTATTTGGGTTTTTAGGGTCACTTACAGTATACACTAGTCTAGTTTCTCTATACAATCGTGTGACTTTCCCACCAAAACTTGGGATCGTAGAGTAAGTCATGTCCAGCTGTATTAATCCTCTTAATTTGGCACCCCAAGACCTGGATAGGAGCATTCTTTACTTGGTAGGGACGTCATCAAGGACCACATCCATAAGGATACTTTTCATAGGGATCTGATCAAGATTTACTACCAAATATTTAATCATGCCTAGACACTTATCCTTTCTAGAATCAAATGAGTACAAGTCTTGATAATGTCTAGTAATTTCAAGGCCCATATTTTCCATGATAATTTTAGGCATTAAATTATGAGAGGCCCTAGAATCTAACATGCAATTGTGGAGTAAATGGGCATGCACAATCAGTGTAGTATAGAATGGAGCAACAAAATCCTTATTGTTTTCAATGTGAGGGTCGGACATGATTGTAGGTCTTTGTTGGCACAGGGTCAAATCCAGGGTTGAATGCTTAACAATGCACCAATAAAACCTCGACTACCAGACCTTTTAGCAACACCTGCGAAGCAGATGAAGTCTCACCCGAGGTAGAAGCAGGGGGGGTTACAAGATGCAGGTGTCTATAACGAGGTTGGGACACAGATCTGCGATAATAACACTTCACAGGATATYCAGTTAATGCTTAGGAAGTTACATGCATTAGTTTACTAACCCTTTTAACTTCTAAGAACATAAAGATAGATCGACGCAGTAACAAAAAATGACAATATACCCTGAGTACTCAACACTTAGCATTATAAGTTATATCTAGCATTCATTTACCCTTAACACAAGTAAATCACTTAAGAAACAAAATATATATCTATTATAAATCATAATAAAATCACTAAGCAGAGTCATAACAGAAATAACACATCACAAAAGAAAACCATGAGACACTAGATATACGTGGTTCACCCCAGTGTGGGGATATGTCCACCAACCGCTTCGCCTCTTTATTATTCACAAAAATATTACATCCAGTCATGTTTGTGCACCAATCAACAGAGTCGAACTCCACACAAGACATGATATCTATGCACTACGCACCAGATCCTCCTTCTTTACACTAAGTACTAGATCTGTGCACTGAGCATTACAAGCACTAAGAACCTTCTACAAAATCACAGTCGAGTACTAAGTCTTGACCACATACATCCCTTTGCACAAAGCATTAGTGATCTCTTCTACAATACATTTCTCTTTATTTATACTTTACCAACCCTTACAATAAGGCCTAAGCATGGGGAAAACCCATGGGTCGACATCCCATAAACCCATTACAAAAACCCTAGAGAACCCTTTACTGGGTCCACATAACCCTCAAAATCGGTGAGATCCACGATATCAGCTCCACCGGGGTGCTCCTTCTTCGACCAACATGTCGAAGTCCAAAAGTGGGCCAAAACTGACCAAATTTTCCCCAAAACTTGGTCGAGGGCCAACATGAACCCAACACTCACCTATGACTCATCCCGAGTCACTTAGGTCCTGACAACGCTGATTTGAAAGACTCGAGCTACCTCAACTTGCTGCCTCACTAGATCCTCCTACTCAGCGAGCTCCTGGACGTTCTACTCTATAACTAGCCCTTCCAGGTGTTATTCTACTGCTGCAACCACTTGATCCAATTATGAGCAATGCCCATCAATCTCCTCGAACACCTTGCAAGATTTATCCTTCACAGGTTGTAGATTCTGTGTTACTTCCATTAACTTAACCCAAAGGGAAGTGATCTGTTGTTGTACTGCACACTGCTCCTGGGATCTCTTCATTATTTCTACTGTGGTGAGTAGCTTCAACTGCGCCTGCAATGAAAAATCTTGTTGTTGCACCTCCTATAAATGCGCTGTTAGCTTCCTTAGTTATGGATCCTCGATGAGGCGTTCATATGTCTGGGTGCTCCTATCACTTAATTGTTTACATTATGAGGTGATGGATCTTATTATTACTATTGTTTTCTTGGTGGACTCCTCCCTCTGGCCACGCACCTCCTACGGGGTGCTCAATACTGTTTGGGCCTCCAATTTTGTTATCTTAGCCTGAAGCTACTGGAGGTTCTCTACGAGCTTCACTACTTGAGCTTCGACCAACTCCTTCTCTTCCTATAGTAAGCCTCACAAAAAGAGACATGCTTTACTTACCTCTTCTTTGACCATGACCTGCTCTGTGAGCAACTTCACTTTTTCCCTCTGTAGTTGGGATTTTTTCTCCTGAAGCTTCACCTGAAGCTCTACTTTCGCGTTTTCATGGGAAACTACACTGTCCTGCATTGCTCATAATTGTATTAGGACTTTGTCTTTCTCCTTTTTCAAGTCTTCTATAGCCTTATCCTTCTCTTCCTAAGATATCTGGAACTGAGCCTCTGTTGCATATGCAAGTCTTCTCAATTGGGTTGGTTCATCCCCAATTTTGCAGTCTTTGATGAGGAAGGTGCAAACGACGTAGTAGGTACTGCATGGACCAAGTGAACAACTTGTTGTACTTCCTTCAATTCTCTCTCAATTCTTCTGTATAGCTCCTCCTGCTTCTCTCCATATCTTTGCAATATGTCTTCAAAGGCATCCTCCATATCTCCACAGACCATAATAATGCCATCCTCTATGAGAGTGGCCTCCAAATGTGGCTTATTGGTGTGCGTCTTCTTCCTTACTGAAGGTTTCTTAAGAGAAACCTTCCTCTTTTGTGGTGTCACTGTCCCAATAGAGGGATATTCAGGTGGAGGGGTGGTATTTCCTCCTCCTCCTTGTTCTTCTTTTCTTTCATCTCCTCCTCCATGTCCTTCTTTTTCATCTTCTCTTCCTCCTGGTGAGTCAGAACCGTTATCTCCAGAAGCATTGTCCTCTTAATCACTTTCTGTGTCCTAGACTTCATCCTTCCTTTTCTTCTTCTTCATCCCACTGGACTGTCCGACATGTTCAACGTGTGTAACTATCAGGCTTCCTATGGTGTCAATGTCGGATAATTCTACATCAACGACAAGTACAATAAATTCCTCTAGCCATTCCTTTGTAATTTCCTCCATATCTTCATCTGTCATCTTGTAGTATGACTATAATTCTTCCTGGTGCTCATCTCTGCACGTGATGACGTAGATGAGATGAGGATCAGTGCAAAACTTCTCTATGGGTCAGTACTGGTGCATAGTGCTTGGTGTCATACACGGGAATGATTCGATGATGACCTTTAACTATTAATAATATCCATTAAACATGACATTGTACTACCACTGCTTTGTCATGTTGTTGGTATACGATAGGTTGGAAAACCAAGTGGCTAATGGATCTGAAGGTTCGATATCTGGAAAAGTGGCTCCTTCAGGAATTTTCCAAGCGACAAATGCAATCAAAATGATCAACCAACTATAATGGAATTCATATCCCAAGTCCTGGGCTCCGCGACAATATTTCTCTATCTCGTTGACAAGGTAGTTTTCCCAGTTCATCTGCATTCCCTCCACACACTTTCCTGTGAGGTCCACCATGAATCCAGTGACCTGTGTGGGGTAGTTCTTCCTCACGAGCTTGCTAGCTAGGATTTGGAAAGGAATTTTAACTATGCCATCGTGTATAGAGGATACCTTGTAACCTCGCTTTCCTTTCTCTACCTCTCCGTAAGCTTCTTTTATGTGTTGTGCCAAAGAACGGTCTGAAGCCTTCCTTGGATAAAACTGCTGAGGGTAAGGACCCTTCATACTTAAGCCTATGATCTGGTGGATCAGTTTCAGATCCACAATAATCCTTCTGTCAAGCCATAGATATCTGCCATGATATCACGACAGAAGGAGTTTAATGCAAGCATTAACCTCCTGGTGGTGACCAAAATGCGGGATCTTCATCAAGTTCAACACAATGGACTGCACCAACCCTTTAATCCATGGCTGCAAGATGAGGAAAGGTTTCTTTCTGATTGTATTTGTGAGATAACGGTGAGGATCCAACATGGCATACTTATTCTGGTATCCTAAGTTGAAGTCGTTGTTCTTCAACAATGGGATCTCTCCTAACTCACTCCTGACTATGCGAATTCCTTTCAGAATGTACGCAGTGAACACAGAGTACTCAAAGTCTCAAGGGAACTAGATCGATCCATCTTCATCTATGAATCGTGTATCAATGACAACTCATTGATCCATCTTCATCTATGCATCATATCAATGACATCATATGACTATGATTACACTTGACATATATCCATTCTCATCAAGGACAATACATATTGCATTTGACGTTAATCATCAATCAATCAGTTGACATCAATCAATGACATTAATCTATCATTTGACATCAATCAATAAAACCTTTGGCATAAATCGATTCCTTGACATCAATCAATCAATCATCCTTTGGCATCAATGGCAACATGATTCAACAATATCCCCCTTTGGCATTGATGGCAATACCAACATTGATGTCAACACCAATCATTGATGACAACACATAGACAAGACATTGCTTACACCCATAGTCATCTCAGTCAAATTAATGTGACTATGTTCAATCACGTTTTCATTGATTCTAAAGGATGATTGATTGATTGATGTCAACGGATTGATGTCAAGGAATTGATTCATGCCAAAGGTTTGATTGATTGATGTCAAGTGATAGATTAATGTCATTGATTGATGTCAAGTGATTGATCGATGATTAACGTCAAATGTAATATGTATTGTCCTTAATGAGAATGGATAGATTTCAAGTGGAATCATAGTCATATGATGTCATTGATATTATGCATAGATGAATATGGATCAATGATTTTTCATTGATACATGATGCATAGATGAAGATGGATCGATGTGGTTTCATTGGTATATGTTGCATTGTTGGATTGATGTAAAGATGAATCATTATTGTCTTATCATGGTTGATAAGGTGTAAAAATGTATGAACTCCAAAGTGTTCCACTTATGGTGAAATCCCTCAAAGGAGGATGCTTTACGGTTGAGTTATCCTAGAAGTATGGTTGGAGAACCCATGCTTAAATGTGAAATACTGAGATGAATATCAATGAATTTTTCAGTGGAACTATCTTATATGGATAGTGCTTGTCATACCATTTCCAGTGGTATATGGAATGTCACATAACTCATCATGGTTTGAGAGTTATGGACTTACAAATTTGGGGGATCCTCATATGTAGGATTGAAGCCCCAAGAGGTCAAAGAAGTCAAAGAGATTGCAAAGAAGAAATTATTATTTAAATGATAAAGTAAAGTGACAAAGTCAAGGAGGATTATTTAAATAATAAAGTGAAGTGACAAAATCAAAGAATATTATTTAAATGATAAAGTGAGGTGACAAAGTCAAGGGGGAATATTTAAATGATAAAGTAATGGATAAATTTCTATGGAAAGTAGTTATGAGAAGGTTAACCCTAAAATGAGGAAAGGGGGTTAAGTGGTCAAGTGGCTATTGGATACATGGACAAGTGGAAAATTGGGCAAAGTTGAACATAAGTGATTATGTGGACAAAGTTGCTATGTGGGCAAAGTGACCTAGAATATGATTATAAGGAAGTTACTTGGAGAGTATAAATAAGAGGCAAGGGTTTCTTGTGTAAAGTATCTCTTGAGAAGGTATTGAATATCTATTCTAAGAGAGAGAGAGTTTATGGAGGATCTCATGGACACATCAAAGTTTCGGTAAGTCTGAGATCATTATGACAAAAGTTTCGGAAGTTTAGAAACCCTACTTTCTGAGGTATACGCGGGCTATAGTGAGCTAGGGCGCATACATACGTGGGATGAATGAGGACGGGGCACATACAATGGATGAAGTCATGAAACCTTGTGTGTGAGATGGTGTTAGACTCTTGAAGACTGAAGCAGGTTCCATATCTATATTCTATGGGCTCATATCTGCCATAGAAATTCTGGTATGGTTACATTGTTGTCTTGATGTATACTCTTGCTTGTTGTGTAGTGAATGCTTAAGGAATTTTTGGTATGACTTTTGTGATGTGGTTTGTGTTGGTCGATAGAGTGAGAAACACTCTTATGATTCAATACTGATATGATTGCCATAATATGATGATTTCTTATACATGATTGAGTAGCATTCATATTGTATGGTTGAGGAGCATGAGTAATTTTTTGGAGAGCTTGGATGTGTTGTGATTGGTTATGGGTCAGATTGGATAATGAAAGACAAAAGAGAATGTGATTGAAGGTTGTAGAGGATCCGAGTTCATCTTGAAGAGAAAATCCTAAGTACTCAGATGTGATACACAGGCTATAGTACCGAATGGCCGTGTACATATGCGAGTTGTACTACTGGTAGGGCACGTACATATGCGTGATGCACTATTGAACGATTGTGTACCTATTGACAGATTGATATCTATTGATTTTTTTTTCCTCATCTCAGTTGGTGCTGATGGTGTAAGTTGTGTCTTGCATTATAGAGCTGGTGCTCTTGTAGATTTGTACTCTATTCATTTGTTGCTGATAACCCAAGGATTGTAGTCCATAATAAAAATAAAATTGTATATACATATTGTGTTCCTTGTGTTCCTTGTCGTAATGCTTTGGTGATGATATATTGCTGATATATGTTCACATTTAACTGATTATAAATGATAACAAAAAGTAATGAGTAAATGGTGATTACTAACTAATGAGTTTTGTGAAGGGAAAGTTTTGGGAAAAAGATCCCTACACTGTTCACCCCCCCCCTCTCAGTGTAGTCGGTGTGTCCATCAATACTGTTGCAGTTAACAAAGCCAACCAAAGGTTGAATATATTAAGGTAGGATCGACGAGATCTGCTTCACATTCGCTAGATCACTACGGTTCTTACTTCGTTGTTCAGTTACGGGGTTGACATGGCCAGAACGAATTTTGGTCGAAGGGGAAGCCTACAGTCCCCTAGTCGAAGACGCCTAGACACGTTCGGATATCCTTCTGTTGGCCATCAAATTCTTAAGAACTTCCTCGACAGACTTCTCCAATTCCCTAGGTTCGCTCGACATTCTAGATTTTAACAAACAGGCGGGGTAGACACACGGACATGCGGGGTAGACCAACGGACATGTGGGGTCCAGTTCTAGATAACACAACTCAACACTTGGAATTTTTTTTGCTTAGTTTAGTCAATCACGAGCAACAAAAAGCGGTCCCAGTGCAACGACCAATGAGTTAAATAAGCTGGGTATCATGAAATATCTTCCAATGGCCAGGAAATGCTTCCATCAATGTAAATCTATCCATTATAGCACGGTCTCAATGTCTAAAAGAGGTCCATAAGCCCATAAATGTGTTTTCTAACTGTTCCAGAGCATCATTATAACGGTCGGGGTGCCTCCAACGGTCATATAACTTCACCAGGGTGAAGTCCCAGTCTTCACGGACCTGCTATTCCAGCGAGGTTCAAATTTTGTGAACCTGCCTCCTGCGAGGTTCCAGTATGCGAAGTCTTCCATCTAGTTTCTGTAGCTTCTTGTAGATTTTCCAACTTATATTTATTTTTATTGAGATTCCTTTCCTTCTTTCATGTTATCTGAGTTTCTCTAACTATTTCTGGAATCCTCTTTCCATTTTTATTCTTATCTTCCCCTAGTGTAGTGTCTTTGCACTGTTGAGGTTCGCTCAAAGGGTCCAAAGTTAATATCTCTTTTATTAACACTTTCTGAGTGGACATACTTATTTCTTGAATAGATAGGTTCTTCAAGCCTTCTTGCATTCTTTCAACCTTTATAGCTAATTCTCTTGCCTTTTGTCCCTCCTACGTTGTTACTTTGTTTCGTTGCTTCGACTTATCCTCTCGTTCTTCTATTAGTCAGTATATTTTCTTAGCTATGAAATCCCTTAATTCTTTCTTTTTATTTTCTGTAGATTCTTCCCCTCCTTTCCTTCTGATCTTATCTTTTCCAATCCAAGTCTTACCTAAAAAAAGTGGGAAAGGGGCGTTGTCCCAAAAAAACCTAATGACTTCAAATTATTCTTCAGTCGATGTTCCATGAACAATAATTGGTATAGTAGTAACTCTTCCACATAAGGTTATCATATTTCCCTTAAACAAGTCTATCCTTCCCAACGAACATACCACAATAGGCTTTCCAAAAATTTCCCAAGTTTCTTTTGTCATAATATTCACTTGTGTTTCTTCATCCAAGACACAGTCTATGTCAAAATATTCTATTCTTGCACTTATGCGCTAATTTTCTTTCAATATTTCTGGTAAACCAACATCTCTATGAACATCCATCGTTTCTTTCAATTGTAATAACGTAGTTTGAAATTCCTCTGATCCTTTCTCTTTATGAATTTCTAACATTCCCTTAGTCTCTTGACTTTTTTCATAGTTTTCTTGTCTCATGTTCATCCCTTCAACTTTAGCAATAATCATTGGACAATCCTCAACCTCATGACCATAAAACTTACAACAAATACAAATAAGGCCTACCTCAGAACATTCCTTAGAAATATGTCCCGACCTTCTACAATTATAACACAATGTCAATCCTCTTTTTCTTTTAAATGTTCCCCAACCTCTTTTGTACTGCACACTTCCCCTGGGATCATAATGTTGGACCTGCAATATGAAAAAATTCTTTCTAGGTTCCTGCATCCACTTATTAGTCCAAAACCTCTTTCTATGCATAGGAATAACATATCTTTCTTCATTTCGATTAAATTTACTCAAATCAACTCTTTCTTTCAACTTCACCCTAGCCTTCATACTATGACAAAATCTATTAAACATACTTAAATTCATGCTTTCAATTTTTTTTTTGTTCACTTATCTTTCTCTTGCCAAAGCACAAAGCTTTCTTCTTTAGGATCTTACCTATTTTCTATAGATCAACTTATTCTCTTGGCACAAAGCTTCGCAAGTCAGGTAGAGTACTGCGCACTTCAGCAACAGATCTACACACAAATCTTCTATTTTTCTTTACTTCAGTTCCCAACAATCACAGTTTCAAATCCTGACAACGGAACCATTTGTTGGCATAGGGGTAGACCCAAGGTTCAATTCTTAAAAATGCACCAACAAAACCACGGCTATTGTCCCTTTCGGAAACACCTGCGAAGCAGGCGAAGTCTCACCCAAGGTAGAAGCAGGGAGGTTACATGATGCAGGTGTATGTAACCAGGCTGGGACACAGATCTATGATAATAACACTTCGCAGGATATTCAGTTAACACTTAGGAAGTGACATGCATTAGTTTACTAACCCTATTAACTCCACAAAATATAAAGATAGATCAGCGTAGTAACAACAAATGACAATATACCCTGATTACTGAGCACTTAGCATTATAAGTTAGATCTAGCATTCATTTACCCTTAACACAAGTAAAACACATAAGCAACAAAAGATCTATCTATTATACATCATAATCAAAGCACTAAGTAGAGTCATAATAGAAATAACATAGCACAAAAAGAAAACCATGAGACACTAGATATACATGGTTCACCCCAGTGTGGGGATACGTCCACCAACCGCTTCACCTCTTTATTATTCGCCAAAATATTACATCCAATCATATATGTGCACTAATCCACAGAGTCAAACTCGACACAAGACAGGAGATCTGCGCACTAAGCACTAGATCCTCCTTCTTTACATTAAGTACTAGACCTGCGCACTGAGCATTACAAACACTAAGCACTGTTGAGGAAAAGATATGAAATGATCTTACTCAATAATTTTCATATTCTGCTTGGCTAAAGAAAAATACACGGGAATATCACCCTATGTTTATAGCCAACAAAATAACATTCTAACTCACAAGTATTAATTACGAGTTCTTAGGCTAGTCTTTTATAAATAAAAAGATTGCTGGAAATTCACTTTTTATGTAATTTTCTGAATATAACAGTCATTGAAATAAATGTAAAGACACCAAGATGATAATCAAGACAGATGATACATAAAACAATCCATTATTTCATTCCAATTCACCAAAGAGTCATTCTTTTACAAAATTTCATGCAGAAATTTAGGACCAAAGTCAAACTTATACATCCCCGATGGAACATACAAACGGACCTCCAACAAAAAATAAAAAACTGAACTCTAAAAGTTGGATCAGCTTGCCATAGATTGCTACCCACTCGACTCTACACAATAGCCTTTGTCAGTCATGAAAAATAATTCACAAACATGCAACTCTACACAAACTATCAAAGATAGATCAACACCTCTGAAAAACAAGTGTCTGAATTAATTCAGCCCCAAATCTTACTGTCTACAATAAGATCCTGCTATCATAAAAATAATTAGGCTTGTGATAAATTAAGGAATGAATGAAAAATGAACTATCTCAGCATAAACTCAAAGATAAAACCTTAGTATGTTTCTCCTTCTATCTTCCCCTTGTTGCTCCCTTTCCTTTCTCCTTTAAACAAATTAGAATTGGTTGAAGTAGTTGATCTAAATCATCAGTTAAGTTAATTAAAAGACTCAACCAACTTTTAGTTAGGGGGAAAAGTAATAATCATAATAAGGGTTATAAATAAATAATAACTAGTAGGTGGGACCCCTTGTGACTCCCTTTAGCTCTTAACAATCATAACATACTAGTTAATTAAGAAAAACACACCTCCTTATGACTCCCATCCATATTAACATTTGACAATTAATCTCAAAATATTCCAAATTATCTTCAAAAAATATATTACTCATATATCCAAAGAAAACATGTTGTCCAAAACTTCTAAAGTCAACTTTCATCAACCATAAATAACATGACAACTCAAAAACATTATTTCCCACTCTGAGATGCAATCTTCCCTTGATTGTTGTTGTCACCCTACAATTATTCTGAATTTTCCTTTAGCTGCACTGAGCCTTTAGGCCTAATCTCATTGATCACGTGGGAATAATCGTCCCTTAAATGCATCCAGGAAGACACAGATTTATCAGAGCCATTGGAGGGCGAGGAAGGGGCAGCAGTGGCTTTCCCTTTGTCAAGGGCATGGTGGGCCTCAATTTTCAATATTTTGCTAGCATTGTAGGACTACACTGGCGAGTGGTCAGGAGCATCTTGGACAATCTGATTTTTAGGAAGAGGAGTAGGCAAAGACAAATTGGGCCAGCCACAATGTTGGGAGAATGTCGGGTGGAAAATCTCTTGCCATCCATCATTTTTGTGAACCTCTGAGTTGCAATGAGACATGAAGGGGTACAGGAATACCGGGGGCTTGCGGAACTTGGAAGGGAGGCCTTTCAGGCCTAGGTTGGACCACTCCTTGCCCAATCCAATTGAAAAATCTAGCCTGAAACAACTGGCCTAACTCTTGTGAGTCAACGTCAAAATGTATGGATAACCTTGGCCTTCTTGGGCCTCTTTTCCAATTACCTTTCCCTCTGTTTCCTCTGCCATGGCTACCTCGGCTGAAAAAAATCATTCCTGCATGCATGATTGATTAGAAAATAGTATTTTAAATAACCATACATGACAACTCTTTAAAAATATGAAATATATTTTGGCTCAACAACATATCAGACTCATGGAATCCAATCCATACAATTGTTAAACTGTTTGTCCATGAACAGGGGGTGAACAAAGGGTTTTGGGATATGCGAGGGGTTTGTATTGAGAAAAGCATGATATAATGAGGGGGGAAAAGAACACGGTTACTTCTCAAAGACAACAATAATTATCTGTAATGAAAACCAAAGAAAACATTCACTATAATCCAACCAAGACAATGTAACCTCCAACTACTTCAATACAAAATTCTTCTTGACTATAATCAATTTAGAACAGGGAGTGAAAAATGAATGTGGGAAGGCGATGGGGTTGTAATTAGAGAAAAGTGAAATAATGGTAATAATGGGTGGGAAGGAGAGCGATTATTGTTCATAAAATTAATCAAGTGGTCCATAAACCATTCTGTAAAAAGGCAACACCTCAACCAAATGACCAGTGAGACCCGAAACAATTACTGTGTAAAGTTAAAACAATTATTTGCATTAACTTGCTCACTGTTTGAAATCAAATACTTAAGACAATGTCATCAATAAGAGATTATGGATTCCACAACAATCTGTAAGGGAGATTTGTTTTTCTCAATTATCCATTTAACATTTGAGTAATTTCCAAATGAATACATAGTCAATTACTTCCACTCTGCTAATCAACCACTGCCAACCATTTCAATCATCAATGCAGACATAAAAACATGCTCGATTTTGTCTCTTAATTCATTTAATAATTAAATTGCAATGAGGTTATACTGTCACAACACTCGTTCCTATCACTGTTAAACCGCATGATAATCATCTAACATACATAGTGGACAATCCACACAATGACCCATATTATGAATTCAAAGATCTTGTCTTTCCATTTAAACACCCAACAACAATCAATACTTCAACCTACGCTATGTTGTGGAATACAAAACCATTCGACAGAACACAATTGTGTTTCTATGACTATACAGGTCCAATTTTCCTTGACTCTAAACATTTAAAATGTTGGTCTATCCATACAACACAACAAGGCAGCGATAACATGCCTAATATCATAACACAAGTCGATCAAAATGAAACAAAGCCATGTTTAAATATCTGTGACTATCTGAGGGCGCGACCCAATAATATCGATAACAGGTAATGTGGATAACCATGACATAACTACCACTATGCAACATTCCCATTTGAAAATTTTAAACACAAAGTCACAATATCATTAACTCAACCTATAATGTCGAGCTATCAATCCATTACCAAGAGGCAACAACAATATTGCTCAAATTAATCAAACTGCAACCAAACCATACTGTGTAAAACTTGTGCCCATCCTTGATGACACAATCAAATAACCATAACACATACAGTGGATGGAATTGCCATAGTCATCCCAGTTGTAATAACCATTTGGAAAAAATCTCTCATAGTTTCAGTGACCATTTATTCGTGGTGTAGGAACACCACACATACAAATGCATTACGCGTGAAACATCATTAAACAATTGTAACTAAAGCTGAGTTTAACATTCCAATAATCTTCAATGCAAACAACAGTGACTGTGTATCAACCCCAATATTCAATCAACCAATTCAATGATGAGCCTATTACTTGGATTGTCATAATAATTAACAACCCGACCTAACATGCTGTGGAAACCACACATACCCACGCATCGACATGAAGTGATGCTGTGACTTACTCAATTAAAGACAGTGTTGGGTTATCAATTTATTTAAACACAAGGAGAGAGACTATGTATTTGATTTGTCCAATTAACCATGCATAGCTTATCCATTTATAATAACAAATGCAATGACTAGATACCAAAACCAACACCATTGTCACATAATCAACTAGGCAAGTCGGTAATCAACTATGTCGACAATATACACCAATCCATAACAACTAATAGTAAACTCGACAAGCCACAAAGGTCTTTTCTATCAACCCTTGGACTTGAGTAGTCGAGGGTTTGTTTTGTGGATCAACACAGGGAGGCTAGAGTTGAATCCTCTTAATGGTGAAAACCTCTGAGACCAACGGTGCACACACAAAGAAAACCACGATTCATTTTGTGGATAGGTGACAAATATCGCGACATGAGAGGCTATGAACAGAGGAGTAAGGCTCCAACTCAGCCTGGAAATGATACTTAACACATGTAAGGTATAACCCTAATGGCTATTTAGTTAAACAACCACAATGCTGAGGTGAAAACATGGCCGAGAAGGAACAATATAACCCACTGCGCAACCATTAGTGGTGAAAACAAATCAATGCCCAAGTGGACAAAGTGCAGTGACACAAGGTTCTTCCAACCATTAAACCCCATAAAATCCAAAGACTGGGTATGGTTATATGAATGCGTGAAGATAGCTAGCCACCCAAGACCAAACAAAACCCTCCAACTAAACCAACAAGGATGACAGAGAGATTTTATGGCTGCTAACACCCAGGATGACCAATAACACCGTGACTTCAACATTATTGCAGTGAAAACCATCAACGCTTCATTCCAAAAATCACAATTTTACACAGTTGCAATACTTAAGGAAAGCACAACCCTGTAATTTTACCAGAGCATACTCATGAATGGAAAAAAAAGACATACTTGTAATCAAAACACCTAAAACACGAGTTGGTCGAGTTGTTCCTCTCTGCTTGAAGATCAGAGCATAACCAAAACAACACAATTGAACAATAGACTGATTAGGGTTATGGCTAGTGGAAGGGGTAAAGGTGACGTGTAGTAAATGCAAGTCGCCTCTACCCTCTAGTCATTTAATTCATCAGTACAAGCCAACCAATAATCCATTAACTCAATTAATTAAACCATGTATCGAAACCATCAAACATTAAAACCAATAGCGCGAACTATATCAACTTATACTATAACATAATCACCATGCATATCAACTATATAACTCAATAAATCACATAGATATTAACTTAGTAGCTAGGATAACAACAATCCATTAAAAATCGATGCATGTAGTATAGTATATAGCATGGTTTAGTTTCTTCCCTTTCCTTTTATATTGCCTTTTTCCTTTTTCCAATTGCTTGTATATGTTATTGCTAACATGTTTATTGTGCAGGTCTCCTAGTAATAGATCCCAATAATAGATAGCATTGATAACAAGGATAACATAGGCCGTTGTAAAATAAAACTTGAGCCTAGAGCAACATAAAAAAATAGAAAATGCCTTCTCAATCGCTAATAAACCAAGATTATATCACCATGTAATCAATGTTGAAAAATAGCACAACATCAAATAAGCACCAGACCTGATCTCCAATCTACAAGGGGGTCCCACCTACTAGTATTATTTAGCTTTTATAATAATAGGCTTTAGCAACACTTTGTGGGAAAAACTTCCTTGTGATTTTAATCATCAACAAACTGGTGACTCCACAGGGAAATTTGTTTTCAACAAATTTAGAACTCATAACTCATGGTTTCGCAGAACAAGAACAACAGGTCAAGAAGATATAACCAGGAAGATTATGCAATAGAGGAAAGCGAGTGGATTTAATGGAAAGATGACCGGGAATTTGGGAATAATTTATGAAAAGTGTTAAGTATGAGGGGTTTTTACCACTGTATGCATAATCATTCGACCATAATATTCTCTTAACTTTAAGGAGAATTTTTTTTAGAATTTCTCTTAAAATCTCAACGGATGAAGAAATGGCAAGAAGAAGTGGGAGATAACCAATTCTTTACAAGACAACAGTGGAAATATATAACAATTTCAAGGGTCCTTCATAGGAGACATCGTAACAGCTGTGTAAGCTTGACTGGTATTGACTAACAATGCTTTGCAGGAGTGTCACTGTGGCAGAATTGATCCAACATCCTATCTTGACCAAATTAACTAAAGGATGATAGGAAACAAAATCATGATAGAAGTAAAAATGTAGAAATTAAAACAACATCAATAAAAGACAAAAATGAAGAAGTGGAAATAAACTTTTTGAAACAAAAAGCAGAAATCAAACTACTGTAAAGCAGAAAATAAAATAGTGCAAAAATGAAAGTAGAGCTAAGATACTAATATACAGAAAATCCAATCAACATTAGAACTTTTCACGTTGGTCCCTCGCAATATTTCAAGCGAGGAATATTAGTGTTGTAGGAAAAAAATTGCTTCTATAAATACTTTGGAATTTAAGAGTTAGTGTCCAAGACAAAATCAATTTTGAAAGGACCCAAAAGAAACACTTGGAACTCTGATGTAATTATCAACCCCTTGACGCACACAATTAGATCATCAAGTTAGAGTTGGATACTGACCAATTCATCAAAAGTTCTTTGCATAGGTATTTTAAAAGAGATACTTGCATCAAGTAAGCCATAAAGAAGGAATTTGTAAGACATGGTACCCCAATTAGTGATAAGAGTGGTTTTGTGAGCATCTGCCCCTTTTACCTTGATTTTCTTGCAACCTAAAAAACTGTCAAGTAAGGGACTCAACTGTGATTCTACAACCTGTTGCAGAATTATTTCCATATTGAGGGAAGGGAAAGGATTTCTCATAATCGCATGACCAAAAGTGCGAAAATTAATGCAGTTTCTAATATGATCAGTGGTTTTCAAAGAAGGTACCCAATTTGGAACCCATTCAGGGTGACTGAAAAAAAATTCCCAGACCTTAAGAAATTTTGCAACTCCCTTTGAAAGGTTTCTTTAAGTGCAGGGTTAACAGATCTTTGTTTCTGCATAACTGGTTTCATTCTTTTCTTGATGGGAATAACATTCTATAGGAGACCAGGATCAATACCACGAATATCCTTATAAGGCCAAGCATAAACCTATTTAAATCCACCAAGTAGCATGGCAAACTTCATTACCTCTTTATCAGAACATTGGGTACCTATGTTATCATTCATTGAAGATTTGAGTGCCCCAATGTTCAAGGAGATGGTTTCACCCACCTTCTTTCGTAACTCCTCTTCTTTATTTTTTCCTTTATTGCCTACATCACTCGATGAAAACGAACTCTCAATAGGAGTCAATCCATCAGGAATCTTGTTGTTTTCTATGGATATAATCTCTTCGGGATTAAGAGGTTCATCTTGAATGAAAGCACACATGTTCTTATTGTTAGGGAGGGCCTGCCAAGATTCAACTTTGTCAGGGATATATGGACGATATAGGGGTTGAAAAGAACAATCAGGCATGTGAGGCAAAATTTGTTTATTAGGAGAAGCTGCAAAGACAACTAACCGACCAACCATTGAATTCAACTCCCTCTTAACATGAGTGATGTTGAAATATAGAAGGTTTGAGATAATCCGAAATAGTTTGGGAGTATCGTTCCATTAGATTGTCGCTAGGAGAGCACATTTTATGTATCAAGTTCACAACAAGATCAAAATCTCCAAAAACTAAAAGGTGACCACAACCAAGATTAAGGGTGTTTTCAATGCCTAATAATAAATCTTCGAACTTAGTGACATTGTTTGTACAAGCAAACTCTAACCTATAAGACATATTATGAATTTTTCGTGGAGGGGAAACCAAGATAATTCCATCCCCATTACCTTCATTAGAGCGTGAACCATCAAAGTCAATATGCCACATATCATCATCTAAATCGATTGTTTCCATAGGAATATTATCCTCTTCAACAAAGATGGAATACACTCCTAGGTCCTCTTCGATATAGTTTATTCTAGATTGCAGAACACTCTCTATGTAGGGTGAAATTCTTCCCTCTCTAAGGACTATAATGTTCTTACCATTCTGAGGAATAGATAAATGTGTCCCATCGAGTGAGAGGTATCCACCTGTTAAGGATTTCCAATCTCGTCCCAAGATAATTGAGTAATTTCTTATAGGCATATCAATTACCTGAATGCTAAGGGTTTTCCTTATCTCAGGATGAGCACATAAAACCAAGGTCACATCCTTGATCTCGCATATGGTTTTTTGTTGTAGACTATTATAGGAGAGAATGCTTCTGGAGTTTTAATTTGTACAAGACAAGCCTAACTCTTCCATAATAATCTTCGACATCACACTTGGGCCTGAACCACTATCAATGAGGCAACAATGCAAAATATTATCCATAATCTTTACATAAATATAAAAATGGGGATTTTTTTATAGGGTATCTAAATTTATATAAACCTATTTTATTTACAGAAGAATCCTCTTCGTTTACCTCTTCGGAAATATTGGCTACAACAAAATATTTTCCTTCCATGAATTGTTTTAAATGCATTTGTTGTTCAGGTTGACAACCATGTCTAGAAGGGTTGCATTTGATTTGGTGTTGGCCAAATGATTCAAGATATTATATTTGGAAGAGGGGAGAGGGGGGATTTATTCCTTGACTCTTAGGAACCTGGAGAGTAGCATCGGTTGAGGATGAGATGGGGCTAGAGGAACTACAGGGAGAATCAAATTTTCCCTTGGGAGAATATGTTTTGTTCTACAAAATCTAGGACATCGATAGTATATTATGGTAGTTTACCAAAGATATTATCTTTGGAACTCTTCTTTACCTCAGATGTGGTTTCCTTGTGGTGTTCCTCGCAAAAGGTACACCAACTTCGAAGCAGGATAGATTTAGGATGAAAATTATTTTCAATCGGATTTCTAAAAGAGGGTGCAGAAGAGTATGAAGCTCCAGAGGTGAGAGGGGAGACAGTTCCCTTTCGATCGAATGCTATCATACGATTATTAATATCTTTTACTATATGTAAGAGGGTGTACATGTATGTTTTTCTAACCGATTCTCCTTGGGGAGACCAGTTCTTTCAAGCTGTTCTTCATACTCTAAACATGTATGCAGAGAGAAACTAAGATTATCAATGGATTTTTCATCAAGCCTATGATGGTAGGGGGAAGGCAATGCATTGTAGTAATGCATGAATGCGTCTTGGTTTTGAGGGTGAATGTGTTCTGGTGAAACACAAGTTGAAAGACTTGATGGTCTCACCATACTTATAGGTGACATTATTGTATTCCCTTAACTTCTCAGTTGGGCTTTTAGATTGCCCATAATTGTATCGGAACCAATATATTAACTCCTTCCAAGTAGACATAATCTTAGGAGGAAGGCCAAATAAGTCGTCCGCAGCCTTTCCTTCCAAGGAATTTACGAATAAGCGCATGCAAGTATCATTGTCATTAGCCCCTATGTTATTAAAAGCATTAGAAAATGCCACCAAATGTTTGTTTGTAGTGACCATGTTATTTCCTGAAAACCTAGGAATATGTTCTTTGAATTCAGGAAGTGGACGAGTAGCAGGTGTTGGGTTAAGAGGAGACGACACATGCTAAGGTGTAGTTGTGGCGTCTTCTTCAAAATGAAAAAGTCCATAATTTTTAATGACTTTGGTGGGATTTGTGGTAGATTGGATAGGGATACGGTGGATATATAAGATACCAATCACTGATGATGATGAATATTGAGAAGATGGAGCACTTCCGGTACCACTAGAGCCACCAATAGATGCCATCTTGTGGATGATAGATGAGGGAAAGAAAGACGAACTGGAAGAATCAAATAAAGTTCTCCTTAGATCACTTTGTTGGGCATATAACAAAACGTTCCTCCTTCCTATTTTAGAAATAGGATTGATTTCATGTGACAAGCCTCTTCATCTTCTAGAAGCACATGAATCTAAGGACATGAAAGAAAGGCCAAAACTGAAGAAACAAAAAGGTTATTGTTGATTTCTAGGTTGTCTACATCTAGCTTCCAATCATTCTTGAGCACTAATATCTCATTCAATTGCTGCCCAAGAATGGTTAAGCTTTGCATGGGTATTGGCAGTGTCTAGAATGGTATTAAACAAATTCAAAGCATTTCTAGTCTGGTCTTGAAGACCGGGCTCGATATTAGGCTTCCTTACAATAGGCATAGTCTTTAAGAAATAAAACAATCAAAGAATCAATATCATAAAATAGATGTATCAATGAAAATCGAGTATAAACATTAACCAGAGAGATATCGAAGATCTCCCCAGTATGGTCGCCAAATAAATGTTGAGGAAAATATATGAAATGATCTTACTCAAGAATTTTCGGATTCTACTTGGCTAAAGAAAAATAGACGGGAATATCACCCTATGTTTATAGCCAACACAATAACATCCTAACTCACAAGTATTAATTACGAGTTCTTAGACTAGTCTTTTATAAATAAAAAGCTCGCTGGAAATTCACTTTTTATGTAATTTTCTGAATATAACAGTCGCTGAAATAAATGTAAAGACATAAGTAAATACACCACGATGATAATCAAGAAAGATGAGACATAAAGAAATCCTTTATTTCATTCCAATTCACCAAAGATTCATTCTTTTACAAAATTTCATGCCGAAATTTAGGACCAAAGTCAAACTTAGACATCCCCGATGGAACATACAAAAGGACCTCCGACAAAAAATAAAAAAAATGAACTCTAAAAGATGGATCAACTTTCCACCGATTTCTGCCCATTCGACTCTGCACAATAGCCTTTGTCAGTCATGAAAACTAATTCACAAACAGACAAGTCTACACAGACTATCAAAGATAGATCAACACCTTTGAAAACAAATTGTCTGAATGATGTAATTCAGCCCCGAATCTTTCTGTCTACAATAAGAACCTACTATCATAAAATGAATTAGGCTTGTGATAAATTAAGGAACGAATGAAAACTGAACTATCTCAACATAAACTCAAAGAGCAAACCTTAGTATGCTTCTCCTTTTATCTTCCCCTTGTTCCTCCCTTTCCTTTTGCCTTTAAAAAAATTAGAATTGGTTGAAGTAGTTGAACCAACTCATTACTTAAGTTAATTAAAAGACTCAACCAACTTTTAGTTAGGGGGAAAAGTAATAATCATAATAAGGGTTATAAATATATAATAACTAGTAGGTGGGACCCCTTATGACTCCCTTTAACTCTTAACAATCATAACATACTAGTTAATTAAGAAAAAACACACCTCCTTGTGACTCCCATCCATATTAACATTTGACAATTAATCTCAAAATATTCCAAATTATCTTCAAAAAATATATTACTCATATATACAAATAAATCATGTTGTCCAAAATTTCTAAAGTCAATTGTTATCAACCATAAAAAACATAACAACTCAAAAACCATATTTCCCACTCTGAGATGCAATCTTCCCTTGATTGCTGCTATCACCCTTCAATTTTCCTGAATTTTCCTTTGGCTGCACTGAGCCTTTAGGCTTAATCTCACTGATCACATGGTAACAATCATCCCTCAAATGCATCCGAGAAGACACAATTTTTTCAGAGCCATTGGAGGGCGCGGAAGGGGCAGCAATGGATTTTCCTTTGTCAAGGGCATGGCGGGCCTCAGTTTTCAATATTTTTCTAGCATGGGAGGATTTCACTGGCGAGTGGTCAGGAGCATCTTGGACAATCTGATTGTTAGGTAGAGGAGTAGGCAAAGACAAATTGGGCCAACCATGATGTTGGGAGACCGTCAGGTGGAAAATCTCTTGCCATTCGTCATTTTCAGGAACCTCGGGTTGCAATGAGACATGAGGGGGTACATGAATACTGGGGGCTTGCAGAACTTGGAAGGGGTGCCTTTCAGGCCTAGGTTGGACCACTCCTTTCCCAATCCAATTGAAAAATCTGTCCTGAAACAACTGACCTAACTCTTGTGAGTCAACATCAAAATGTATGTGTTACACGTCAAAATTG